>JAESVK010000050.1:3499968-3537242 GCA_017140935.1 Hamamelis virginiana | reverse complement strand
TCTCAAAGTACAAAACTTCAATTTCAGTTGTGAGCAACAGGATACAAACAACTGTGAGCAAATTGAAATTTAGTGACAAGTTTAAAACTCAGTCTGTCAGAGAAAAATTAGGCTTTAAGATATGGAACTGTATTTTAGTCTGTGATAGCAGTTTTCTAACTTTGCTACTTGTCAGTCTTTTTCAAGATGTTGCAGGTTTAATAGCATCTAAGTCTTGTATATTTAAGGACTTGTAATTAAAGAAAATATATTTAAGAACTAACTGTTGGTGTTACCATATGTATTAGATGATTAAAGATAGTGCTTGGATATTAAATTGTTTCTGCTAGCACATTCAGTTCCTTTGCCTTCTCCGTTCCCTCCAATGTATCACATATTTAAAGGTTTTTAGAAAGACAATGGGGGAAAAAAGAAGAGGAAAAGACAGTTTCTTGGCTCTGAAATAGAAATGCCAGGGCTTGTAACTTACCCTGTTATCTGTGCAGGACCTTTATAAACCAGGTGGTGACAGGATACCTACCAAGTGTAATTTTGATGTTATTTCTATATACTGTTCCACCAGTGATGATGCTATTTTCAGCGGTGGAAGGATCTATCTCTCGTAGTGGCAGGAAGAAGAGTGCATGCTGCAAAGTCCTGTACTTCACAATCTGGAATGTTTTCTTTGTTAATGTTTTCTCAGGGTCTGTTATCAGACAATTGAATGCAATTTCTAGTCCAAAAGACATACCTACTCTACTTGCCAGAGCAGTACCAACTCAGGTGATTCTGCTGTCTGATTCCTTTAAATGTTAATCACAAATTTTTATTTATTTATTTATTGCTAATCATGCTTCTCTTGGGCAGACTTTTATTTGTGCCCTATTATGATATTATGTTGTTATGTTATGATAAACATTGGACTGAAAACTATCTTTAAGAGAAGAACAGTGAAAACTATCTTTAAGAGAAAAGAACAATCTCTTATTCAAAGTATATTCAATATGATTACAAACCTAGAATTTATAGAGAAGCTATTGCAAAATTATGGAAAGTCAACTTTACAAAATATAGAAACCTAGGAAACATAGAAACTCTTAATACATGGAAACTAATAAATTATGGAAAGTCAACTCTACAAAATAATACTAAATATTATGTACAGCTCACACCCCCCCCCTCAAACTCATGATGCAAGCGCAGAGAGCATCGAGAGTTTGTCAAGCAAGAAACGAAACCGAGCAGATGTGTGAGTCTTAGTAAAGAAATCGGCCAGCTGGAGAGTGGATGAAACATGAAAAAGCTTAATAGTCCCAGCTTGAACATGCTGTCGGATAAAATGATAGTCGATCTCAATATGTTTGGTACGCTCATGAAAGACTGTGTTGTGGGCAATCTGAATGGCACTCTGGCTATCACAGTAAAGAGGGGTAGAAGGAGAGACAGAGACACCCAAGTCAGAAAGCAACCATCGAAGCCATATCACCTCAGCGGTGACCTGAGCCATAGCACAATATTCAGCCTTAGCAGTAGAACGAGCAACCGCAGTCTGCTTCTTGCTCTTCCAAGAGATAAGAGAATCACCGAGAAAGACACAGAAGCCAAAAGTGGATTTGCGATCATTAACATCACCAGCCCAATCAGAATCAGCATAAGCCCTTAACTCAAGTGTAGAAGAAGACGATAAGTGCAAACTTTGAAAGATAGTGCCATGGATATAGCGAAGAACGCGCATGAGAGCACCCCAATGAGTAGAGCGAGGAGCAGAAACAAACTGACTCAGAATATGAACTGCATAAGCAATGTCAGGTCGAGTAATAGTGAGGTAGACTAAACTACCAACAAGTTCTCTATAAGGGGTAGGATCATCCAAAAGCACACCATCAGAAGTAGAGAATTTGGCATTTAACTCCATAGGAGTATTCACAAACTTAGAATCAGTCAATTGAGCTCAATGAATCAACTCATTAGCATACTTAGCTTGAGAAAGCAAATAACCAGAAGGAGAGGATGCAACTTCAATGCCCAAAAAATAACGAAGGGGTCCTAAGTCTTTCATCTCAAATTCAGCAAAAAGATGACGTTTAACCGCATCGATAGCAGTAATATCAGAATCAGTAATGATCATATCATCCACATACAGAAGAATAACAACCAGACCAGTAGAAGGATGGCGAATAAACAAGGCAGAATCTTAAGTACTCGGAGTGAAGCCGATTTGAGAGAGAGTGGTATGAAAACGATCATACCAAGCACGCGGAGACTGCTTAAGACCATATAGAGCTCGACAAAGACGACACACCAGTCCTGATGTATGAGGAAGACCAGGGGGAGGACACATATACACTTCCACAGACAAGAACCCATTAAGAAAAACATTTTTCACATCAAGCTGAAAAAGAGGCCAATGACGAACAGCGGCCACATAAAATCAGAGTACGAACAGTAGTCATCTTGGCAACCGGGGCAAATGTTTCCTCATAGTCAACACCATACTCTTGAGAAAAACCTTAAGCAACTAACCGAGCTTTGTATCTCTCTAAAGAGCCATCAGAATTTGTTTTGACCTTATACACCCATTTACATCCAACAAGATTCTTATCTGCAGGTAACGAAACCAAATCCCAAGAACCAGTCTTATGTAGAGCATCCAATTCAGTTTACATAGCATCAATCCAATTAGGATCAGAACAGGATTCCTTATAGGATCAGGGCTCAAAATAAGAATGTACAGAAGTGAGAAAACTTCGAAAAGAGAGAGAATAACAAGTATTAGAAAAACCAAGTCTTGTCGGAGGGCGACGAAGGCGGGAGGACCGACGTGTTGGCGGATCATCAGTATCTAAGTCAGCAATTGGTAGAACATCAGAAGGGGCGTCTAGCGAGAGAGGAGGAGTAGAAGTCCGGCGAGAATAAACTAACGGAAAAAAAGGAAAGTCAGAATGAGAAACATTAGACGAAACATGAGGAATAGTAGAAGAATCCAAATCAGAAATATACTCATCTGGAGGGACAGAGGAAGGAAATGGATCAATAGAGACAAGATCTTCTTTACTAATAGGAACTATGCGAGGAGGAATAGAAAAGAAAGGAACACGTTCAAAAAAGGCAACCTGACGAGAGACATACAATTTTTTAGAAAGGGGATCATAGCAACGGAAACCTTTTTGAAAGGAACTATAGCCTAAGAAGACACATAAGACAGAACGAGCATTAAGTTTAGTACGAGCTCGTTTAGGAAGAAGAACAAAGCAAGTACATCCAAACACCCTAAGAAGAGAATAGTTTGGAGGTTAACGAAAGAGTTTTTCATAGGGACACAAACCAGAAAGAAGAGGAGTGGGTATACGATTAATGAGATATACAGCAGTGAGAACAGCTTCACCCCAGAAGACAGAGGGAACATAAGAAGAAATAAGAAAAGAACGAGTAGTGTCAAGAATGTGGTGATGTTTCCGCTCAGCAACACCATTTTGTGCAGGAGTATCAGCACAAGAAGACTGATGAGAAATGCCCATGTTAAGAAGAAAATCAGTAAATTCTGTTAAAAAATATTCACCCCCCAAGTTAGAACGAAGAACTTTAATATTCGTGGAAAATTGGTTTTGAATCACAGAGTGAAATTCTTTAAAAATGCGAAAGAAATCGGATTTATGAGACATGAGATAAACCCAACAGAACTTACTATAATCATCAATAAAGGAAACGTAATAAGAAGAACCACCCTTAGTAGTTACCGGAGAAGTACCCCACACATTAGTATGAACAAGTGCAAATAGTAAATCAGAAATAGAGAGACTTTTATGAAATGGAAAAACCTTCATTTTTGCAAGTTTACACTCACTGCAATATCGAATATCATCAATAGGGACTTTGCCTAAATGGCCAGACTTAACAAGACTTTCTAAGCGAGCACTAGACACATGGCCTAACCTAGCATGCCATAGATAAAAAGGAGAGGACTTATTTGTAAAAGAAAATGAAGATAAAGCAGAAGAAAAATTGGACTCAGGAATCTGAAGAGTATCCACCACATATAAGTCACCATTTCTATGCCCTATCCCAATCTGCTTCTTGGATACCCGATCCTGCACAACACGAGCCAAAGAAGAAAAGATAACATCAAAACTAGAATCAGATAACTGACTTATAGAAAGCAAACTGACTGACAATTGAGGAACAAAAAACACATTAGGAATAGAGAGTGATGAGCTAGAGGAAGGAAGGACAGAGCCTATATATTTAACATTCATGTGAGATCCATTTGCAGTAGCTATGGTAATAGGAGAAGATAGAGAGACACAATTTTTAAGAAGAGACAAGTTTGGAGTCATATGATGAGACGCACCAGAATCAAAAATCCAAGTGGTAGAAGAAATACCTGAAGAATCAAAATTACTCAAACCTGAGTGCAGAGTGGACTAGCAGAAGCCTGAGACTGAGATTGGAATGCTAGCCAAGTTTGAAATTGCTCAAACATAGATTTCATAGGGAAAGGTCACGGATCAAAGAGAAGGCCTGATATTTGCTGTGAGAGAAGTTGAAATCCTAACAGAAAATCAATTACAGAAACAGGCAGAGAACAAGAGAAAGAAAACCACCAGCAAATAAACCAGAAATAACCCAGAAATAACCCAATAAAAGAGTGCCAAAATGAGAGAAATAACCCAGAAAAACAGAGGCCAATAGAGAGAGAAATTAAAAAAATAATGCAAATCAAGCTTAACCAAGAGGCGGAAGAAGGAAAAAAAAAAATATATATATATATATATAGCATGTACTGTAGAGGCACTGTAGCAGTGCATCAAAGAGAGAAGACTGTAGCGGGTACTGTAGCAGTGCATCAAAGAGAGAGAGAAGAAGGCAGCAACAACAAAGGGAAGAAGCAATAGCCCTAGGGCTCTGATACCATGAAAACTATCTTTAAGAGAAGAACAAAACTATCTTTAAGAGAAAAGAACAATCTATTATTCAAAGTATATTCAATATGATTACAAACCTAGAATTTATAGAGAAGCTATTGCAAAATTATGGAAAGTCAACTCTACAAAATATAGAAACCTAGGAAACATAGAAACTCTTAATACATGGAAACTAATAAATTATGGAAAGTCAACTTTACAAAATAATACTAAATATTATGTACAGCTCACATGGACTTCCCTCTGTCAATGAAAAATTGAGGCACTCTTTTACGGATGATGACTTCCATTGCTGGAATTGGTTTTTTTTATGTCAATTTTGAGCAATATAAATCTCCACTTACTGGTTATAATAAGCCTTGGTCATATCACCTAGAGTTTTATAACTTCAATTGCTGGAATTGTTTTCAAGTTCTTGCTTCAGTTAGGTTGGATTTACAACAGATGAAAAGTTTTTTAGTCACTTTTCTTCTCTTTATGTCAATATGAAGCTTCAGTAATTTTCCTCAACTATGTCTGGTGTTTCAAATTTTTGCAGGCTAGCTTCTTCATGACTTATGTTTTGACATCTGGTTGGGCAAGTTTGTCATCTGAAGCCATGCAACTTTTTGCTCTTCTCTGCTGCTTGTTCAGTAGATTAAAACTGAGAAACAAGGGTGATCCATATAATGGCACTTTGTCTTTTCCATACCAAACGGAGGTTCCAAAGGTCCTACTGTTTGGACTCCTTGGCTTCACATGTTCCATCTTGGCTCCCTTAATACTGCCCTTTTTGCTTGCTTACTTTTTTCTTGCTTACCTCGTGTACAGAAACCAGGTGAGCATTTCTTTAATCAGTGCATTCTGTTATTTTTTTCTTAATCCTTTTCTGAAACTATAGGACTTAGGAATTTAATGAGTTGTTTCTGAGTATGTGTATAAAAATATATATGTGGTGGGTTAATAGATCTTTGATTGTTTTTGTCCGTGCTGCATAGTTTTCTCATGTATTTTTCCTTGGAATTTTATAAATTTTTTTATTTCTCATTCACATAATAATATATTGCTTTGTTTGTTCTTCTCTCTTTCTCTCTCTCTCTCTCTCTCACACACACACACACACACACACACACACACACACACACACAATAAGCAACAACTGTTAGTAATAAAATAGAAAAGAAAGAGGATAGTTTGTCCTACTTACATAGAAGAGCAAAAAAAAGTCCACTAAGTGAAACCAAATCACTTCTAATAACAAAGATACATCCTTAAATTCTTTAGAAATTGGAGCCCAAAAAGAAGCTAAAAAATAAACTCTATCCTAAAAGCCCATCACCATTGAGGAATCTGTCTTGAAAAATTGTTGTATTTCTTTCTAGGCAAATATATGTATATATATAAAAAAAAAAAAAAGAAGAAAAAGAAAAAGAAAAGAAAAGATGCCATCACTGCACATCTCCATAAAATAAGTTCCTTAAGTTTTTAGAATGCCCAAAAACTCAAACTCAGTCACCAACATATTTGAAACAAATAAAGGAGCAACCAACACATATCCACAAGTTGAAACAAATTATTTTATAATCCCCTCGCTATTGGGTAATGCAAAAACTAATGATCAACACTCTCGACATCCCTACTACACATCACATATTCACATATCATTGACGAGAAAGATACATATTGGGCTCACTCCTCTAAAGTAAGTCATTGATGTGCCACCAAGCAAAAACCTGAACTTTTAGGGGCATCTTAGCTTTCCAAATAAATTTCGAGGGTCCAAAAGGGGGTAATGAAGAATCATCATTAAAAACATTAAAAAATGACCGACAAGAAAAGGAATATAATGAAAGTAAGGACCACCCCCTCTCATCCTGTACCATATGTCTTAAAAACAACCTCAAGAATGAACAATGAAGAAAGCTCATCAACTTCCCTGCCATTAGGATTTCTGAAAATGTGAAAATTCCAAGTTTCCAACTCAAAAGGAAAAGAAGAGACTACAAGACGAACAATCAGAGAATTATGAACAAGAGAGAGAATATAATCTAGGAAGCAAAGAAGTAAAAGCATATTCAACCCTCCACACATCTTCCCAAAGCCTAATTCTCTTTTGATTTCTAACAGCACAGGGTACAAAATGAGAAAAAAGAGGTAACCCTGGGATATGCCCTCTCATCGGCTTCGGCCACTGCCCCCTACCCATATTGGCATCCAATCCATTTTTTTGTGACCTTATGCCAAAGAGAATTAGTTTCAAGCAGAAACATCCATAAGCATTTTCCAAGTAGAGCCAAATTCCTATGAACAAGGTTGCCCTGAACAAGTCCACCCTTAATACTTCGAACGAGTGAAAATATCCCAACCTACCAGGTGTGTCTTCTGCCCTGTCCCAAAAAATGATGACATGACTATAGAAATATGGAAAAGTTGATATCCCTTAAGACTTCCTAGTGAACATATCTCTGAGTTTTTCTCACATAAGTCAGCAGGATACACGACGGAGATACTGGCCCATTATAGAAATTCATTTTATGGCAATCCATCCTTTGGCCTATGCCAGATAGAGAAGTTGATATCTTTGCAGCCTAAATTAGAGAATCTAGTGAAAATTTCAAATTTTCATTTCAGGAAGAGGAAAAGTAAAAAAATCTGAACTTGATTGATTGCTCTATCATCTTCGAATCTGTTTGGTTTAATGGTATATGAGATGGGCCATTTCCAAAGTCTCCACTTCCTTGTCATTTGCACTCCAATGGGCTCCTCTAATAGACTCATCTTGGTGACTTTGTCATACAATTTTGGATTAGTTGATCTTATGTGAGCAACAAAATTCTTCTACATAATATATTGTTAATGACTGATCATGAATTTCTTGGAGGAACAAAATCTTGATGTTTCTAGTAGGGTTAAAGGCATATTACTATGAAAAGTTTCATATATCTATTGACCAAATCCTAGACTTCATGTTTCATCATTCGTAGAGAAAACTCATCATTCATAGAGAAAACTTCCTAATTTTATATTTTAAGAACTTAAATTAAGAATTAGCCAGTAGTACATCTATAAATGGTTGTTTTCTAATTGGAATTATTTATTTATTTATTTTTTGAAGAGTTGTGGTAGGGGTGAGCCGGTCCTATATGGATAATTAGATGATTATGCTTTTATCTTTCTTACCTATCAAAATATAATATGATTTTAAAGAGGGAGACAAGGACGGAAATCCTAAAACAACCGGCAATTTTTGGAAGTTCTTTATATATATGTATACAGTCCTGATCCTGTGCACATATGTTGACTTTAGTTAAAGTCAGTATGATGCCTTTGAACTAATTATGGAATATGTATTTTGAAAAATCGACTGTTGGATTACATACTCTTCTTATGGACGTCATGCAAGCCAAAAATCAAAGGGATCCGATGTTAGCATCTCAAAATAATCAAAGGGATCCAATGTTGGCATCTCAAAATATAGGCTGTGAAAAGCTGTCACTGCTAAAAAACTATGACATTTTTGTGAAACCAACTGTTGGATCATTGTGATTTTTGGCATGCATAGCATGCATAAGAATAGTATCTAATCCAATGTCAATTTTTCAAAATACATATCCTACAATTACGTATAAGCATCGTGCTTACTTTAGCTAAAGTAAGCATACACTGATAGGATCATCTCTCTCTCTCTCTCTATATATATATATATATATATAGACACACACACACACACATACAATAATGATCGGTTACTGTACATACCACTTAGCCCACACGATTATGACTGTCCATGATGTGTACTCGCTAGCGCATACACTCCATGGACATCTATGATTGTGTGGATCTTGCAGTATGTACTGCAAGTGATCAAATTCATATATATATATATATATATATATATATATATATACATGGTTCCGATCCTGTAATGACGTCCTTACGCTCTTATCGTATGGACGTCTTCACTGGGAGAGGTATTTTTGAAAAATCGACCGCTGGATTAGATAATGTTTATATGTATGTCATGTCTGCCAAAAATCACAGCGATCCAACGGTTGGTTTTTAAAATACAGTCATTTAAACAACTTTGACAGCATCCAATGGTAAATACTGTCAAAGCGTTTTGCGGACTGTATTTTGAAAACCGATTATTGGATCACTGTGATTTTTGGCAGACATGACATTCATAAGAAGATTATCTAATCCAATGGTCGATTTTGCAGAATATCATTCCTATGGCTTCCAGAATGGACGTCCTTACGATAACGAGCGTAAGGACGTCCTGACATCCTATACATGACATGTATAAGTATAGAATCTAATCAAACGGTTAGTTTTTCAAAATATGCATCACACAATAATCCATGGGCTTCATGTGGACATAAGCTTATATCAGCATATGTGGACTAGATCATTATTGTATATATATGTGTGTGTGTGCGTGCGTTCGTGCACGCGTGAGCAGTGGTTCTATTTTTTCTAGTTGGAGGTATGTATTTGAGGTTTCATGTTCTAGATACGTTGTCAGGGTGCCAGTATTGCAGTTACATATAGGTCTCCGAGTCTCTGACCATGGGTTGAGAGAAAAAAAGGACACTGAGAGTCTATTATGTACTATAGTTTACCTTGTTCTCTTCTTCTCTTTTTAATTAAAACATTTATCCATTCTTTATTTGTGATATGTTATTTATTATTTCATCTATTATTTTCTTTCTTGTTTTTATATTCACCTTTGAAGACCGAATTGTTACGTGAATTTTTAAATTTATATTTCAGATTCTCAATGTATATATCTCGAAATACGAAAGTGGTGGACAATTTTGGCCGATTGTACACAACACAACAATCTTCTCGCTGGTGTTGACACAAATCATAGCTCTTGGGGTCTTTGGACTAAAACGATCTCCAGTTGCGTCGGGCTTCACCATTCCATTGGTTATTTTCACTCTCCTATTTAACGAATACTGTAGGCAAAGATTTCATCCAATATTTAAGAACAATGCCACAGAGGTAATGATAAAAAATGGATTTTTGTTTTCCCAACTCTCTCTCTCTCTCTCTCTCTCTCTCTATATATATATATAGTTATGATTTAGTCAGCAAATGCTGACTTAACCTAAGTCAGCAAACACTTAAATGGCTATTGGATCATTCAAGTGGCCTAAATCATCGCTCAAATGGCCGAGATCTAACGGCTATTTAAGTGTTTGCTGTCTTGATCATTTCACTATATATATACAGAAATGATCCTATCAGCACATGCTGACTTTCGCGAAAGTTAGCATGAAGCACATAAGTGATTGTGGGATGCATATTTTGAAAAATTGCCCATTGGATTAGATACAATGCATACGTATGTCAGGCATGCCAAAAATCACAGTGATCTAATGGTTGGTTTCTCATATATGTCACTGAGAAAAACTGATACAATTTTCAGCGGTGAGAATTTTTCAGAGTCTGTATTTTGAGATGCCTACATCGAATCACTGTGATTTTTGGCATACGTGACATCCATAACAAGGGTATCTAATCGAAGGGTCGGTTTTTCAAAATATGCATCCCACAATTCCCTATGAGTTTCATGCTAACTTTTGCAAAAGTGAGCATATTCTTACTAGATCGGGACTCTATATATATACTGTTAGTGTTTCAGGGACTGTATTTTGAAAACCGATTGTTGGATCACTGTAATTTTTGACAGGCATAACATACATAAGAAGATTATCTAATCCAACGGCCATTCAAAATACCATCGGTTGTGAGAAATGGTGAGTGGACCCCTAATTAATTTAAGGTCCGGACCTTAATGTGTGTGTGTGTGTGTGTGTGTATATAGATATATATATATATATATATATATATATATATATATATATATATATATATATATATATATATATTCAGGAGGTCTACAATAGTGTGCACTTTATGCACAGTTGTGTAAGGTAATCTACATGAGGTCAATTGCAAAACATATTTTGAAAAACTAACCATCAAATTAGATACACTTCCTATGAATTGCATGCCAGAAATCACAGTGATCCAATGTTCGGTTTCTTAATAGTCTTTTTTATTCTTCAAAATGTCGTCAGTTTTCCCATTTGGTTTTAATTTGGAGATAGTATGATGGGTGGATTGTTTACAGGTTCTTATTGAGATGGATCGGCAAGATGAGCAGTGTGGGAGGATGGCAGAGATTCATCAACAGTTGTATTCGGCTTATTGTCAGTTCTCATTATCTTCTCATTGCTTGTGTAAAACTAAGCACAATAATAATCATGAGGGTGGAGACAGCATTGGGGATCCAGAGGCCTTGAAGCCAGGTTTGATTCATCCTACGCTTGGAAGACTCCCTCTATCTGGAGTCAGAGATGTAATTGGTTGGCTGTCTATGCTTCAATTTCAGGGAAGGAATCCACGCAAGTAAATGGATCACGGGCTGTTCGTTGCACTTTGGAAAGAGAAGAACCAAGCGAGAAGTAATTGAGCTTCATTCTCTTGTGCATAATCATTTGTTCGTACGTGAGTTCCAATTCATGCATTTACGTCACCATCATTCTGATGGTGCTTGCTGGGTGCAAAATACTTGGAGAAACAGAGTTTCTTCGGAAATTCTTGTACAACAGATGGTGATTGCCCCTTCGACTGCGAAATCCAGCGCTTGGAAGACCTACAAATGAAGGCTCTCCGTCTTTTCCTCCCTCCAAATTTTCCATTTTTTGTTTTTCCTCTGGTTAATACGACACATTTGGGCAGCCTGAACTTGCATCTGGGTTGTTACATTTTCTTAAGATGATCTGTTTGAAATTGTACCGTCATTTATAGATTGATATGCAAATCTCTAATATTTTTTCTTAGTATAGTCTTTTACGTGGTAGGCAATGGACTTGTTGGTCGCCTCTGCACTTTTCAAAAGCCTTCATGCTATCTGAAGCATGTCATACACAGTATGAGCTGCATTTTTTTTTTTTTTTTTTGGGGGTGGTGGGTAACTTTAGCCGGCACTGATTTTCCACATTGAAATGTAGAAAATGGAACTCTTTTATTTTAATTCCCACGCATATATTAAGAATAATAAGAAAGTAACATATTAAAGTTCCAGAATCATACAATGTCTTGCAATTATATATATATGTCTGTGTGCGTGCGTGTTTTTTTTTTGGTTAAACATTGGAGAACACCCCCACACGGAAAGGGAAAGGGGATGGAAGTAAGGATGAGATAAGGACATACTATCAATGTTTACATGACAATTGCTCATAGGAGAAATGATCAAGTCAGCATATGCTTATACCAACTTTTATAAGTATGAAATCAATAGATAATTGTGGGATACATATTTTGAAAAACTAACTGTTGGATTAGACACTATACTTATGTATGTCATATTTGCCAAAAATCACAGTAATCCAACATTCGGTTTCTCGGATATGTCACTGGAAAAAACTGACAGTTTTCAGTGGTCACAATTTTTTTATAGCTATATATTTTGAAATTCTGAGATTGAATCACTGTGATTTTTGGCGTACATGACATCTATCTTCCCCACAAAGTACACTTGCAGAGATGACAATAGGTGCACTATTTTCCCTGCCATTCCTAAGTTTATGCTCGGAAAGTTGTTAAAGAAGGCACTAACATATGGTGGTGTCTTGTAGAGTTGTCGAACGAGCAATCCATGTAATTTCTACCTTGGAGCAATAGCAACACAAAAATACAAGAGTTTGTGGTTTGCATTCAAGGCTCGGCGGATAGGACCTTGGCCCTTGATACTAAATTTGTGAGCATTTGATTCAACTATAGAAAATGGAGATAAACCTCTCGAATGTACTATTTCATTACTAATCATCTGCATCCATGGCCGTGGAAGCATTCTCTACATTGCTTCTATCTGTTTCTTCTGGTAAACTTCTCCACAGCCACAAAACTTGCATCAACCCTCCATTTGCAACGTGTAAAAGAAATACCCGTCCTTGTACTGAAATATATGTGGAGATAAACTTGACGAGAACAAAGAAACAACTGATGCCCAAAAGGTGCCATCTCAAACCTATTTCCTGTGGAACAGCAAATTTAATCACACCGCATGCAATAGAAGCAGACAAACCAGAGAATGTGAAAGAGAGATGAGAACAAAATATACCTCAGAGTTGCGAAACAATTCTTGAGATGTCTCTTTCAAGAAGTTAGTCATCATGCAACCAACATAGAGACCAAAGGGAATCATCAATTCTTTGTTTCTAGAGATGGAAAATACGACATCTGATAAGGAGCTAAGAACAAACAGAATGATAAGAGACCACTTCAATGCCTTCTGTCCAACAAACAGCAGTCGCTGTAGCACTATATTCTCTGCGTTCTTCCATGGAAAATCTTTAACTGAGTCCAGTGTTGCCTGCCACAACCTTTCCCTGACAATATTCATTTGCATCTTGACTTTATTTGGTTCACTGAAATGTGCCATGGTAAGTTTTATTGAACATGACATTTGGTGACGGGCACTTAATAGTGAGCGCTTATGGAATTGACAGGGCTGTTCTCTGAACAATTTGATCTGTACAATTGGCAAAAAGTAATGTCAGACAGGAAACTTCTTTATGGTGAGAAAAACTTATTGATTATACTGATCCTCTTCTTTATATAAAATATTCCTTTTACAAGTTTACGGGAAATTCCACAAAGAAAGTTGAGATTTATGGATTAAAATTTAGGAAATGCTACTTCACCCATATATTTCATCCATCTTTGACCACCCATTTAATGTGGACCAATCATCTTTATGATCTTAAAAAGGAAAATGCTATGCATCACTACAATGTATCACTACAAGTATCGTTACAAGAAGAAAGATCGTGAATTTCTGAAAATACCCATAAGTGATTTTTCAAAACTACCCTCATTTTCTTCTTGTAGCGATACTTGTAGTGATTCGTTGTAGCGATGTATAGCATTGCTCTCTTGAAAAAATAGACAAATTACTTTTATCGTTGGGAACCAAGCATCAGATGCCAACTAAGGTGGGTGGAAATAGGTGGGTGAACGACAAGTTGCATGAACAAAAATATAAGTAGCCCATAATGCAAATGATAGCAGGTCAGACTAGCATTTGATGTTTCAATCCCATTATACATGAAATAGAATAATGAATCACTCATTACCAGCTAACATAATAAAAAATTCATAATATTCCGTTCAAAAAACAAGCTGAAGAAAAAAATTGATGAAGAAAAATGAAAGACAAAGAAGTTTGGTGTAAAATGCTAGGATTATTATTGCCTACAACATGAAGAGACAGATGTAGCCCACCATAGAAGATGACTGTCTTCGCTGAACAACAAAGAAAACAGATGATTATTGTCTTTAATAGAAGGACTTAACATCATTGTTAATCTGAAAGCTCTATACTCCACTGACTCTATAAGTTTTGTTGCTCTATCAATAAACAAACCTTAAAAAAAGAAAAAAAAAAGGACTCCCTACATGTAGTCTACTAAGAAGACTAAGGGAGGAAATACAATTGAATCCATAGGATAATTGAGCTGCATATGCTAGACTCAAATATGAGAAGAAAACAGTCACCAAGGTTAAAAAAAAAACAGGTATAGAAGCTATTTATGCAAGATATTCTATGTATGATCAATTTCTATTCTATAAAGTCGTCCACATTATGCATATTGTGCATCCCCGTTTACAATAATGGAAACCAATGTCAAATTCAATGCTTCATTTGATGGCACTTGGACAGAAAGATTGTGTATATGAATAATTTGCAAGCAGTTTTGAACACTTCAAATCAAAACCTTTGCAGAATGAATCTAAAATCTACCATATAGTATGAACCCTGTTTATATTTATATAAAGTTTCTGATGGCAAGTTTTAGTCATCCACATGAATTGAATTATTTCATTGTGTTTTGAATATAATTTTGTGAACAAATTCAAATGGAAAAAAATTCAAAAGGATGGCAGTCTTAGTCACAAATGATAGAAAAAAAATAAAAATAAAAGCAAAGGTACTTCATGAATTTCTAAAAATTGATCATATAATATCAATTATGGTGATAATTCTAATATTCTTTAAATGGTCTCATTCAAGAAGATAGATTTGTACCTTCAATAGCATGTAATTACAATGAATCCATTCCAACAACCAAGCAGGCCATAAGTGAATAGTGTAATATTGTTTAGAGTTCATCAAGCAACTATCTAACATTACATAATGCAAATTCCTAAGAGGTAATGCAGCTCATTTAAACAAAACCTCTCTCTCTCTCTCTCTCACTATATATACACAAATCTCTCTTTCTCTCTCTCTCTCTCTATATATATATCATGAACAGTGAAAGCCAAAAGAAAAGATAGGAGATGGTAGTGAAGAGGGTATACCCGAAATCTCGAAAGAGAAACAGTGGACGCCGGAATCGCCATCGCTCTCGCCGTCGGCTTCCCTTATCACCGGCGCTTTCTCCTCATTCACCTCTCTTCTCTTCTCTTCTCTCTCTCTCTCTCCACTCTCTAGGGTTTACCAGGTAGAAGGGTATAGAGGTCATTTTAATGGGAATAAATATCCAACTTAAAATACGAAATTGCCCTTCACAAATTCTCGATGTGACGATGGTGCCCTATTCAATTGGGTCGAAAGGCCCATGCCACTTGTCCAATGTGACACGGCTCCTTGGGACGTAGGTAAGAACTGGGGAACAAAAGAGTAAAGTTACGTAGACTTAAACTGGGCTGGTCTTATACGAACTAAAATAGAGAAGTCGAGTCTAAGCCCAAAAGTCAACTAGACCGCCAAAATCCAAATTACGCCATAAGTCCATAACTGGCCCAATAGAATGAGTGAACTTAACTTCCCAGGTCTTTTTGGATAATGCTGCCAACATGTCATATAAAATAATGTCAAAGACCAAAAAGCAAAAAAAAAAAAAAAAAAAAAAAGGAAGAAATTGCATTAGATGATGCACACCCGGTTGGGCTAATGGTCCAAGATTTTATGGATCAGCTGGACAGAAAAAAGAGGTTCAAACAAAATTGGGCTACAGGGGCAATCTTGGGATAAAATCAGAAAACGGACTAGCAGAATCGAAATTCATTGGCTACGGAATTAAAGGATAAAAAGTATTTAATTCACTAATATAATAATACAATTATTTAGCCAAACTGGTCACAGACTTTGGGGGAAAAAAAACAAATGCATGCATATATTTCAAGAACAATCTTAATCCCTTTATCCTTGTTATGACTTGTGACAACTGAAAAAAAAAACCAAAAATTGCTATCTTCTTCTCCTTGGAAACAGAATAAACAGTGCCAATAAATCCATATTCACTCATGCAATACCATGTTTTATTTATTTTTTTTGCTTTCTAAAAGCATTTTATAATAAAAACAAGTTTGTGAGGTCAAAATAAAGGACAAAACTAAAAGAATTTCCCATGTTAGTGAGTGTCATAATCATACAATTAAAAAAAGATTAATAATGTTAATGATGGATTAATTGTAACGGGTTTAATATAAAAATGAAAAAGTGGGGAGAATAGTCGTCGTTTGGCTCTTGTCATGGTTAGGACCTCCCCCTTCCAAAGGCCTCAATCACGGGGACATTTTTGGTGTTTATTATCGTCATCGAGTCGACGGAATTTGCATTCTGTAGGTCCATTTTGGTTGTTTGTTCAAGGCCAGTTTCTGCTGTGCTTCTTCTTCGTGAGGGATATTCCTTGTTACTTTACAGGAAGGAGTAATTAGTTATAAAGCTTGTTAATTACTTTAGTCTTTCTAATTAATTAATCACCAACCTCAGTACTGTTAGTTGTGTCAACCTGCATATGCTGCAGCTTGCGTGTATCTCTTCTTTACTTCTTTTAGTGCAAAAGTGTTTGCAAATTAAATACTAGTGAGCCAGACTCTCTCGACTTTATTGTCTCTTAATTCACACATACAAGTTATTGTTCCGATCTAAAGCCTTTTTTACACGGATAAGATATTGTTCGCTTTGGATTGCAGTCATGGGAGGTTCAACATGCCGTGCTGCCCTCACGGCTTTAAAATGCGCCTTTTAAGGGATTGAATATGTGAATTTTTAGCTGAATACTTATACAGATGAGTTTTGAGTTTCCAACCCAAAAGCCTAAGCTATTAGGTTCGTGAAGAGAACGGGGCCTACACAGATATATGAAAATACAGCAAGACTTTTATTTAGGAAATGTGGAATATTAGAGCGGATTCTATTATCCTACACCTAACAACTCTTTCTAATCAGGCTTGAAAGGCAGAGAGAGAGTGAATGAAGATAGGTGATGGCTGAGAAAACTAGGTTTAGTTGAATTGCTTGATTTTTGAAGTAATACTGAAAATGAGTGCAATAATCTCAAATTAAATATAAAAGTTTGAAAGTTCATAAACTTTTTAAGCATTGAAATTAAAATGTCAGTGCTTAATTAGTTGGGAGGAATACCAAAAAACCCTATTCTTCAAACATATATGCAAAAACCCTATATATTAATGCTCATTCATTTGTCTCCCCTCATTGATGTAACTACTTACACATTATTAATACTTAGTTAAAGAAAATAATTTTCAAACTAGGGTTTCTTTTGGTTTGCTTCCAAAGGAAACCTTGATTTTGATTCTCAAAACAAGGAAGTTAACAACCTTATAATCATTGTGATTTTTTTATTCCTGTTCCTTTTTTGACTTGATATTGCTTGTTTAGAAAGATTAATTGGACCGTTTAGTTGGTAAACTTATTTTTCTGTCATGTATTAATCTATCTCCAAGCTTACACTTTAAACAAACTTCTTTAATCTTACCGCCTATAAAACTTACTTTCATAGCCTAAAACCCTAGCAAAAACGTTCCTATCTTTCTCGTATTATAATAATCAACGCGAGCACGCATGCACGCGAAAACACACACATATATATCAAACTTTAATCATAATTCATTAATTAACATTTATCATGGGTTAAAAAAATACTTCATAGTACAACCTCGAGGCATGTTAGCATCGCTTGCTATTTACCCAAGAAATCTCTTATATAGAGACCCTGCCAATCATTCTTCACTACATAATCATAACCAACAATTCCTAACTTCAATGCTTTCTCACATATAAGCACGTACATACCTGCTACCTACATATATATGTAAGTATGCATACATGGACTCTTCAATGAGTTGGAACTAAATACATAATTATTTTATTCAAAATCGTTAATAATTTTCTATTTCTTTAGTGCACACAACATTATATATAAGAATAAGCAACATGTCAATGAAATATACTGAATGAAGTGGGCATTATCTTAGTGATATTTATTATTCCAGCTATATATATATAAATATATATAGATTGAATTTGACAGTTGGTTTTGCTAATGGGGCCAAAATTTTGAATAGCTTGACAAAAACAGCTACCAGTTTCAAATAATGTCAATCATTTCTAACAAATCATGACCTTCTTTCACCAAACACAAGTTTACAAGCAAAAGTCAACACAAAAACAACAGTTTTGGTCTAAAATAATACAACTGTAATCAACTATTTAATTGTTTAGTCAGCCAAGGGAATTGAAATTTATAAGAGTGTGCTTACTGAGGCTTAATTGCCAAAAACTTAAGCAAGCTACCTAGGCATTGACAAAGGTTTTAATTTTGTTAAAAGTGGATTTGGTTAGCGATTTCCATGTTTTCTTTTGGTAAACTGGCCGGTTACCGGTTCCAACCATCTTAATACGTTGATATACATTCTTGAAGAATAAACAGGTAAATAAAATTAAAGACCAAAATGGGTGCAATTACCATTTACAAAGATGATCACTGAATCGAATCATAATGCAAATCAAGCAGACTTAGTTGATCCAATTATGAATCATGCATCCAAATTGAATTTGCTTAACTACTCGATTAGAATTTTCATTGTTCTGCTTTGTGGGTATTTATTTCATCGCAGTACAATAGAATTTGATAGTGCATATATGGTAAATGAATCTTTCCCACTTAGCAAGCACAAGAAGAATGACTTGAAAGTTCATACAATTAATGGACAGCTAAGTTTAATTTAACAACTCTGTGACCGCAACATTATATTAATGGATCAAGCTGGGATACTAGAGGAAATTTGTGTCAATCTGATAGCTAGTGTAAAAATTTGATCGATGTTAATTATATGAATAAGTATCCTAATATCTGCGAAACAGGAACTGCCGGCCTGACCAACTTCAACTAGTACATAGGAAAAGACTTAGTTGAGTTGAGTTGGTAAATGAAATTTAAACCCTAGACCTAATCCAATCCCACCCTATCCCTTTACCTCCTATAGTCAAGACACTTTTGGCACATTGAATAATAATCCATGTAGAAAAATTAAATGTTTTTAAGAACTGGTGTGAGAAAAGGCACTTTGAAATTAATGAGAAAATAAGAATTATTTTGATTTTGAAATGAAAGATGGAATGAATGTCAGATCAATTTCTATTCTCTATCTATGAACCTCCGGTGTACCAGTTTCGATGAACTTCCCGTGTGTATAACATTGCTTATGTAGCATAAATTAAACTCACAGTGCCACTAGATCTGGCTTTTATTTTGATACCGATTGAAAGCAAATGTGATGATATATATATATATATATCCAAAGCTTGTAAGCACATGCGACTGCGACTGTGTTGACTGAATCAATACATACACAATACGTATGGCAAGTTAGGTAACAATCAACATCAAGCATATTAATGGTATTTCACAACCCAACATTCTTATGAGAGAAATTTTAGACCTACGTTTGTGTTTTTTTTTTTTTTTAATGGATATGATATTAATTCTACACTCTCTTATATAACTTATATGCATTCTTTGAACGCGAAAGTTTAGTAAAGTCAAGTTGGAGACGTAATATTAGAGGATTTGAATCCTATATATCTCATCATTTTAAGGGAATCTCTCATTTTTCTAAAGAATATATATATATATTGAAATGTTCAAGTCAGCATTTGCTGACTTCGGCTAAGCCAGCAAACACTTAAATACCCTTTAGATCCACATCCGCCATACTGACCTAACAAAATGTAGATATTTCATGAAGGGATAATTTAGGGACATTCCACTTTAAAAATAAGAACACAGCCAAAAAATTTGAAGGCATGAGTCATTGAATTCCTTTCAAATAAGGCTTAACATCCGCACATGCATTTCCATCAGATATAATTAAGCTGAGCTTCATAATATGTTTTCTGACAGATATCTGGGCAGACTATTCCTTTTTCTAACTATGAGCGCTCTATAATGCTCCTAACTGGCTTGCATCTCAATCAAATATATATTGTATTTATCTTTCAAAACAATTTCCTATTAGTATATTCTCATATATAGGAGAAACTGTTGGGATGCGTAGCGGAGCAGATATAAATAAAAATAATAATTTATTATATGCAAAATATTTGATATGGAAATTTATATGATATACTAATAAAAACATATATATATATAATATAAGGTGCACCTGATGCTTCTTGCATCAGGTGCCCTCTTGTAGAGCTACTTGCGGTGCAAATTTTAGAAAACTGACCGTTGGAATATATAACCCAATCATGTATGTCATGCCTGCCAAAAATCATAGTGATCCAACGGTACGTTGGTTTTCGGAAAAAATTGACTGTGAAAAAATATAACATTTTAAAGAACAAAAAAGTCATAGTTTTTCACAGTCAGTTTTCTTAGAAACCAACCGTTGAATCACTGTGATTTTTGACAGGCATGACATACAAGATTGAGATATCTAATCCAACGGTGAGTTTTCTAAAATTTGCACCGCAAGTGGCTCTACAAGAGGACACCTGATGCAAGAAGCATCAGGTGCACCTTATATTAGCACTTATATATATATATATATATATATATATATATATATATAAGAGTATATAGAGATATTAGAAATGATGGGATGGAGAGATGAATGGAGATGTACGGCCATGGGGCCGTACAGAGCTCCTAGCTAGAATGATATAAAAAGACTTCTATTCTAACTTAATTTCTTGTACTACTTGAATTACTTTTCGATCTAATTGTATTTGATTACATCACTGTACCTCTTTTATACTTGATCGTTAATAGCATTTTCATATTCCTAGGTTCTTTTCCTTTCTTCATACAGCTCTTAGTATTCTAGCTAGGGTTCAACAACTATCTAGATGATATATCATTTTATAGACTTTTCTTAAACACCCCCATAATATTAAAATTGTGAATTACAATTTCCAACAAGAACCATATACAGTACTATGGTAGCATGATAGTAAGGGCAGCTAGATAGATTGGATGGGTTTGGGGCTCCTTAATTATTATTTGATCCATTTAAAAAAAAAAAAAATTGAAGAAAGAAACTCTCTACACATTATATTATTTCAAATCTATAATTCTACGAGATATTTGCTTTTGATATACTGCTACCATAAATATTTTTCTATCTAGCAGAATGCTCATCACTTCAATATAAGTGAAGTAAATTAAATTTGGAGTTATCATGTTCAAATCCAAATTGTGATAAATTGACTTCTTTGAGTTTTTAAACTGTATAGAATATGTGACTTCAGTATGAGTAATCTTTACGTACTGGAGAAGACGGTACGTGTACTCAGGAAAACGAAAAATTAATGAAAATAAT
The DNA here is from genome assembly GCA_017140935.1 of Hamamelis virginiana. Lineage (NCBI taxonomy): Eukaryota > Viridiplantae > Streptophyta > Magnoliopsida > Saxifragales > Hamamelidaceae > Hamamelis > Hamamelis virginiana. Next base: position 3,515,703 of record JAESVK010000050.1, on the reverse strand, counting down.
TAAAGAACTAAAAAATTTGAGGATGTACGTTGAAGGTTGAATTACAGAAGAAAGCTAGGTACGGTACCAAACAATATGAATACATAAGAAAGCTAATTAAAGGAGTTTTTAGGATAATTTGATTGATAAAATCGCGGATGATGTGTTCGCAAGGACTGGGGATTAATTGAACATTTTAGGCCATACACGTCAAGTTTTCGATCACCTATATCATAATTATTCATAAAAAGAGGGACCGTTATATATCTGAAATATATTATTTGTACGTAATGATTAATTGGTATCTAGGGTTCACTTCCTAGCTAGTCTATGTATTAGGGGACTATGGACCCAATCTTCTTGAATTCTAACAAGAAAATGTAATTTTGATTGACAATGATGCTGATCCATTGGTATAAGAAAGTTGGACATCAAGTAATCTTGCGAACCAAGAAAAACAAAATTTCACCTCATGGTTAAGAAAGATATGGGGATCAGATTTCTTCTTTCGATCATCTGCATAAGCTAATATTAATGATAAGCTAGAACTGGCCGGTATATATATCTAATTTCATGATATGTATATTTAATGGATGATTCATCTCAAGATTTCAATCCAAGCGCTTGTATTCTTTGATAACTTTAGTTAAAGTCAGGTAGCCTGACTAGAACACTTATATATATATATATATATATATATATATATATATATATATATATATATATATATATATATATATATATATATATATATATATATATATAGAGAGAGAGAGAGAGAGAGAGAGAGAGAAATGTTCTAGTGAGCATTTGCTGACTTTAAGCTAAAGTAAGCAAAGAACACAAACCCTTGATTGGAATCTTGAGATGAATCATCAATTAAGTGAATAAGAATTTAAGGGCTTGTGTTCTTTGCAGACTTTAGTTAAAGTCTGCAAAAGCATTTGCAGAGTAGAACACTTCTCTCTCTCTCTCTCTCTATATATATATATATATATATATATATATATGAGAAATTCGATCAATGTAAGAAGTCAAGATCACAAAAGGAACAGTAGCCCAAATAAAAAGAGAATCCAAAGCTGTTATATCTAGGATATTCCTAGCTTGTTATATTATATAAAATCAAGTCAAATGGCCGGTTAAACTATAGCAGTGAGATCGAGCAATTCGTCTGATCAGCTTACTTACTATACTATAAAAAAAATTGAAGATAAAAACACAACTTAGTCATAATTAAGGACTTCATGCTTTCATGCATGGTCCATCTATTTCCCTATAAATATATCAAACATGATATTCCTGTTTTAAATCCTATATATTGAAGCTACACTAGATGGATGGAAATGCTGATACCTGCCTCACAGCACAGCTCTAGCTAGCTTATTATTGATGTTGCAGATATGTGGCCGGATAACACTAAATTAGAGGACCAACATTATGGATTAATACCCTACTTTATTAGTACTAGAGACCAGTAAGTTGTGGCCAAAATATATGGCAGAGTTATCTGTCATACTAGCTATGTGCCTTCTCTCGGGCAATTCCGAGGAACACGTACTTAATTTGTGAATGATATATACCGATTGGATTCATGCATTTTAAAGAAATTAATAGCTATACATACCTTATATTAGTTGTGTATATAAAGTTCTTCAAAAACTCCTGATTGATCGATCCCCATGCCAGACCTGTTAGCAGAAATAATGTACCGATCGATCCATTCAAAGAAGTTTGAGTTGATGAGCCCAATTTTCATCAATATATAGTTACATATAGGCTTTCAAGCTGCTAATTAAGATCCCCTAATTCACCATCAACATACATAAGAAATTCAGTCCAACAAAATACAGCTAATTAAAGAAAGCCTCCATTAGCAGTAATCTATTCAGATAATAAATTAGTCATCAATAGAGCAAAGTAGTGTGTATGAGAAAATGGAAGTGCAAACAAGCAAAGTTTACTAGGGTTTTTTTTTTTTTTCTTGAGAATCAAACACCATCTTAATTCCCTACTCGTAGAAATTAATTTACACCGCATCCATGCATATACAATACAGCTATTGCACCCTGCCGGCGTACCCCAGCTCATCCTCAAAACCACATTCTTGCATCATCTCTTGATGAAGATCTTCATAATTGGAAGAAACAGGAGGATAAACCACTGAACTCGTCTCGCCCCAACCGACACTCTCTCCAAAGGAAGTATTAGTCCCAGTTCTATTATTCACCATTTCATCCCCATATAAGAACTCTAGCCCATCTAATCTTTGTGTGTTGCTATAAACCATTGGCTCAAACTCACCCTGATGAAGACTATTTTCTCCTTGCTGCAACATGTCCATATTATACTGAGTGTTTGTGAATTGATAAATAGGGATGTTTAAAGTATCGGTGGGATGAGCAGAAGACATCATATGATCATCAACAGACTGCTCGTAGACTTGCTGGCCAGTTGGCGAAATGTCAACAGGAAACTGAAGATTAGTACTCCCCTCATCGATTTGTTGATCGTCACTAGAAAACCTTCCTCCAAGCTTGATGAGCAATTTTCTGATAGATGCATGATCATTGTTGCCGCGAGGTTCTTGGGTTGAGTAAAGTATGGGCGCAAGCACAGGCAGCTCTGGCCAGTATGGGTTTTGGTTGTCGGCTTGGTTTGGAAGAAGCATAGAATTTTCAATATTCCCTTTCCTGCTCATCTCTGCTTGCTTCAGTGATCCTCCGTTAACTCTTCGAGCTTGTTGTTGTTCTTTGCGCTGCTTACCCAGGAGCTTCTTCTTCAATCTTGTGTTCCAGTAGTTCTTTATATCATTATCTGTTCTTCCTGGTAGTTGCGCCGCAATGATAGACCACCTGTTTCATGCAAACAAATTTAAATACTAATTGATTTATTATCATATATAAGACATACTTATTAAAACGATTGAAAGATTTGTTAAAATTAAAAGGAGAAGAAGAGTTAACATGATAATTAACCTGCTACCAATACTAATATAGAGGTTGCAAATTATGTTATCTTCTTCTTCAGAGAAGCCTCCATGCTTGATGTTTGGGCGGAGATAGTTTAGCCATCTAAGGCGGCAGCTCTTCCCGCATCTCTTAAGCCCTAATAATTCACAAACAATCCTCACGTATTGTGTAAGAACTAGATTAATAACTTCACTTAAATTAATTAATTTCAGTTGATCTAGCTAGCCTATTCTATATATGGCAGAGAAAGAAAGAAAAAAAAGAAAAAGAAAAAGAAGGTAATTTAGGTTTAATAATTGGTACCAATTTTTTGTGGCAAAGCAATCCAGTTACCACCAGTACCGTTTTGCTCTATATATGTCTTGAGCTTGGCATCTTCTTCAGGTGACCATGGACCTTTCTTCACATTGGCTTTATCACAGCATGGAGCTCTCCCCATTGTTTTTGTGGTGGTGTTGAAAGGAGCTTGATGTTGGCTTCTGTTTTCTCGATGGTTACTTGAAAGGGTTATTACATGTGTGAGAGAGGGAGGGGGAGGGAGAGAGAGAGAGAGAGATTATAATTGGTGGACAGGGATAAACATGGTTCCTGCAACAGGTAAATGATTTTAAAAGGGTATGGCATAAAGATAAGTCTTTACATAGAAAATTCACGAAATTAAAAATGCCAGAGTGAGAGACCAGGGCTTTTCTTCTTGTCTTTCTTATTCCAGAATCACTCTCTCTCTCTCTCTCTCTCTCTCTCTCTATCTCTATCTCTCTCTCTCTCTCTATATATATATATATATATTGTCAAGATTGTTAATTTCATTTGAAGTGTAAGTTCAATGAATATAGTACTAGACTTTATATATTATAGTAGAAGCGTATATGAGATATGCCGTATCAGTGTATCTCATTATACCACCATAAATATTATAATTACATTAATTAGCTGTTTCTAAATTTGGATTTGAAGATGTTGAGGTCTTTCCCACATGCCTTAATGATTTCACACTCTCCGACAAAATGGATTCAGCTTGAAAATAAGAAGGAAAAATGCTATTCTTCACACCTGCTTCCTTAACTAATTTTTTCCATCTAATGTGGCAACTGAATAGCTACAATGATATGAGTTTGGATTTGTTCCTAATGAGCAGAAATATTAAGACCTTCTAATGTGTAATTCAATGGCTGATATCAGTTTATAATATTTAAGCGGCTGAAATTAAAACCGAGAGACAAATTCATGTACATTTGTATTTATGATTTCACAATTCTCATATCTATATTTTGATTTCAACCGTATATAGAATTGCCCTATAAAATGATTTCAACAGTTAGATTACGCATTAGGAGATCCTAATATTTTTACTCATTAGGACTAAATACACACTCATTGCGATAAACCATTTTATAAAATGATAATTTAATTAATGTCAACTGATATGTCAAATAATTTATGCAATGTGTCACACTATCATATTACATAAATGAAAAAATAAAGTTAAAAGAGAGAGAGAGAGAGAGAGAGAGAGAGAGTGGAATATATAGCACATACTCATAAGATTGAGAAATAGTCTCACTTACAACCGATGTGAGAGTGTTTCTAAATGGACCAAAACTATACTGTCATCCTAATCAATTGACGTAAGAGATGACATGACAATATTTTAATACTATATTAAGGGGGTTTATTATTTAATATGATATGCTAAATTAATTTCCACATCAACATAATAACATTTTTATGTCCTAATTAACATGTGTGTGCAAATGAGAGAAATTTTTTCCTTGTTGATTTTTAAGTAAGGCATACCAATATGCTATCTATAATCCACAATTTTCATATCATTTACAAAAAAAAAGAGAGAAAAAGGGGGGACCATTCTCTTTACATGATGAAGATGATCCAACCACATTGCATTGAGAAATGAGAGAAAATAAACAATGTTATTGAAATTCATGAGAAAGGAAGTCAAATCCATCTGGTGATGGTAACATATATCCAAAGGTCTAAGCTAACGGAATTCTAGAAGCAAAAAGGACAAGGCAGTAGATGATATTAAACTCAAGTAGAAATGAGAGGGAAATTTCCTTCTTGTTAGGTGACCAAATGACCAACAAAGTTGAAGAAAACCATTAGAAAGAGGATGGCCCCGACTTACATATATATAACTGGTCAATTCATATGTTTTAATATTATAGCTAGAGTTTTCCACAAAGTAATATGAATATGTATTAACAATGAAAAAGAATTTTGATCCACTAATAATTGGTTGTTTGTAAATTAAGTGTTCTAAAAATCATGTTAATTAATGGAGTGTTTACCCATAGGTCCTATTTATAAGTTTTGTTTATCTTCACTTTATTCAAAAATCCTTTTTAATGAAGAACAAATCAGTTTGTTCTTTGATTTTTTGCAGAAACTGATCATTTTGTAGAAAACTTATGCATAAATCAATTTTTTGAAAGCACTTGGAAAACTGATACATAGATCAATTTTTTGGAAGTGCTAGGATTTTTGAGTAAAAAAAACTTAAATTTGGACTTTTTGGTAAAGTAAAAAGATGAAGAGACTTTTGGGTAAAAAAAGACCTCAAAATTGGACTCTTGGATAATTTTCCCTTAATTAATTTGATGATTTTATTAATACCTTTTAAAGGGCGAGACTGGTCCATTGGCATAGTTAAAAGATTTTAAAATTTATCCAATTAGTAAAATTTATTGTTCTAGTCTCTTAACTTAGTTTGAGGAACCTCTTGATTGGCTTTATCCAATTTTAATGAAGGATGTTGTTATGTTTTCTGCTGGTTCATCGAATAAAATGTATTACCTTTTCGAAAAAAAAAAAAAAAGATAACTAGGTAACATCTAACATATACTTGGTGTGTACCATTTTTATTTTCATGGTAATATTACATGTTGAATTTTGTTACTTTATTTGTTTGATGATATATGTATCATGTGAGAGTGCCTGGAATCAAATAATGTTAAATTTTTAGTGCAAAGTAGTATTTTTTTAATGTGCATGGAGTGGAAGGGATACAACTAAGGCTAGCTATCAAGTAGCGGAATCATGTTATGCCACATAAAAAAGAAAAGAGAAATTGATATTTCAGTACCTTCAATTTTGGAATGAATACTAAAGTGGTCTCTAAATTTTATTTTTACTCAATTTAATCCAATTGAAGGTACTGAAATATCAATTTTTCTTTAAAAGTTATACCAATATGAGACACTAATTGACAGCTAGAATTAACATTAATGGCTGCTAACTGGATTGCTAATAAAATTAACATTAATTGATTGGTAATCCAATCTGCAGGCGTCACTTTTAATAGACGAAATTTTAATTCCATCAGTTAATGTTCCATATTGGTACAATTTTTTAAAAAATTTGTCTCAATTGAACAAAAATAAAATTTAGGAACCATATTGATGTTCACCTCAAATTGTACTAAAATACTATTTTTACAAAAAAAAAAAATCTTTTTTTTTTATTTAAAAAAAAACAACCATAAATTTCCAATGAAAAAACAAAAAAGAAGTCAATGGGGTCCATACCCAGATGGCAACTCGATAGCTGTTTATTGTATACCAAATTACCTAGCAAGTGACGGTAGAATCAGTGAAAGTGGGTAGAGGGCAAGTGTCAAATCATGGCGTCACTTACTTGACCTCCCAGTTGAGTTGGGCTAGTGCGTGACAGACCGACCCCCTTCTCTTCTTGCCGCTTTCCAGGCGGCTACACTATTTGATACAAGGACGGCAATGGGTCGGGTTTGGAATCCATAATACCCGTCTCGTCCCAACTATATTCCGTTAAAATATAAAAAACAACACTGATATTTTGCACTCTTATAATTTCGATTATAAAATATTGATCCTTATAGAATTGATTTATGGCACTTTACACTCTTTTGCCAATTAATTATTTATTTTTTTGACTGAAAAATTATGTTACACTAGCTCTTTTTTATGCAGTATTTTTTCTAAATTGCTAATGTTCATACAAAAATATCAGTAAAGTTTCATGATTTTTTTCAATATATTTTATTTATTATGAATTTTATTTACTGTATGGAGAAAATAATTTATAAATATTAAAATATTAAAAAAATCATTAAAAATTAAAAATATAGGAAGGTTAACTTGTTGCAATTAAAACTATAATAATGCAAAATATTTTTAACCAATAGTGCGGTTCCAAAATTCTAGTAGATTTTCTTTCAAATTCTCATTTCCACCGCAATTATTTTTAGAAATTTTATTTTCGTTTTGTCCGCCCATTTATTAGTATCAGAATGAAGACAATATGGGGTTTTCGTACAAACATAATTTCAAGCCTCAATAACTATATTCATGAGTGTATTAATATTTCTGCAGTTCACATACAAATAACTAAACATATTTATTGATTATTAACTAAAATAAAAACATCTTAATAATTTATCCATGGCATGTTGAAATTTGTATCAAACTTGAGTGCAATTTTTGGTGTTTTGAGTTTACTCTTCTATATATATATATGAGACAAGTTCCCTTTACTATTCTTTTTACCATTATTTTTATTATTTATTTTCAAATCACCAATGTCGGTTGATTATTTTGCTAAATCGACCGTTGGATTAGATAATGTTCTTATACAAGTCATACATGCAAAAAATCACATTGATCCAACGGTCAGATTTTCAAAAATCTCACTGTAAAAAATTGCAATGTTTCTAATTATAATAATTTTTCATTGTAACATAATTCATAAACCAACCGTTAGATCACTGTGATTTTTGGCATACATGATATGCATAAGAAAAGTATTTAATCCAACGGTCGATTTTCCAAAATATAAAACCAACACTAGTGTTTTGAAAACGGATGGCAGGAATAATGGTAATAAAATTGGTAAAGCGAACGTGACCCTATATATATATAGAGAGAGAGAAGCGATCCTGTCAGGATGTCCTTACACTCGTTATAGTAAGGATGTCCCTTTTAGAAGCTATAGGAATGATATTTTGAAAAATCGACCGTTGGATTAGTTAATTCTCTTATGAATATCATGTCTACCAAAAATCACAGTTATCTATAACTGATAATTGGTTTTCAAAATGCAGTTCGCTTTGACAGTATTTACCGTTGGATGCTGTCAAATTTTTTTAAATGTCTATATTTTAAAAACCAACCGTTGGATCACTGTGATTTTTGACAGACATGATATACATATAAAGATTAACATTCAATTTTTCAAAAATACCTCTCCCAGTGAAAATGTCCTTATGATAAGAGTGTAAGGACGTCCGAGAGAGAGAGGGAGGTCAGGTTCTCCTTACTGCTTGTTTTGCCAAAAGGTGATATTTTAAAGAACAAAAAGTCATAATATTTCATAGTAACATTTTTAAGAAATAAATCGTTGGATTATTATGATTTTGGGCGAGCAAGAGTTTCATAAGAAGTGTATCTAATTCAATAGTCCGTTTTTCAAAATATACTTTGCAATTGACCCTACACAATTTTAGGTAAAGTGCACATCATAATAGATTTGTTATGAGTTTATCCTCACATAAGACATGGTTTTTGGTCAATGCGGAATGTGTATTTTGAAATCGATCTAACCGTGAATTAGATTTTTTTTTTTTGTGCATGTTAAGAATTATAATGATTTAATTCTCAATTTCTAAAATACAGATTAAAAAAAAATCATAATAATTTTGATTGTAAGATACAATTATAGATTTTGACTATATATATTTTAAAACATACAGTAATCTAACATATTTCTGTGTTTTAGAACTGTGTGATTATTTAATTTTAGTTTGGATTGGATTCAATCTAATTCGAATCCAATCGAATTGCACATTTTTCAAAATTGACGCAGATTAAACTCTATAAGGACAAGGTCCACCCTCGTGCACCCACCCGTATTTTTCAAACTGTTTGGACTTTGGACCAAAATATATAGGAAATATAATGCCCAGCTGGACCTACAATGTTTGAAATATCAATCCTCAATTTTGACAGCATGGGTCCTCCCATGTACATATCTCAAGGCAATTTCCTTCTCCGAGCTCTTTCCATGGAAAAGGTATTTATATTTTAATCCACGAAACACGGAATTCTAACTTTATCCATTGGTTGTTCTCTCCTTTTCATTTTCCACCCTTCTGGAACGGCAAGTACCTTTATCAAATGCACACTATCCCAAAAAAAAAAAAAAAAAAATGGTATATCAAATTCTCAAACCAAATATTTTATCCACGTATTTATAAGTTAATTTTATTAGATTTAATGTGAAATGATCTAGTCAGCTAATACTAACTTAGATTGAGATAAGTCAGCTAATACTTATGGCCATTGGATCATTTCATGAATGAAGGCCTTTTTAAATAATGAGATGATTCAAACTCAAAAATTAATTATGAAAAGAGAAAGGAAACTTAAATGAGACCCACCTCAATAAAGAACGTTGAAAGTTTAAATTTCATTTAATAAATTGGATCGATGATATAATATCATATCATTTTAAAGTGGGACCAAAACCAATAAGAATGAAGGAAATAAGAGAGGAAGAAAATGAATGAGTTAGGAAAGGAATTCGATCTAAGACAGTCATTCTAGGACGGCCACATCAACGTAATATTGTTCTTATATATATATATATATATATTAGGTTTTATCAATATGACATCACATTACATATATATACACAAATCATCCAAAACTTCTTGTAATTTTCCACTCGTGGTGACAGTTGGTGAATAACAATGACTGCAGGCTTTTGGATTACACATATCCAAAAGCCATATTTAGAAGAAATATTAAGAAGTAATATGACTTTTAGTAAGGCCCGATCTCAAGAGTCAAGCTAGACATTATTAGCAAGTACGTACATCAAATTACTAAAGACGACCTTATACTGTTGTGTGGCTTACAAGCTAGCCATGAAAGGAGCCAGCACAAGCATTGCATTAATTTCCATTTATTGAGGATCAAAGAAATTAAAACTTTAGGCATGTCTGTAAACCAAGAAAAAATTGAACTTGTACCAAGGAAAAATGAATCATATATCAATGGTCACATTCTACCCAGCTGTAATATATGGTGTTATTTTTAGCACGGGGATAGGCAATGACGTGAACGATTGAACGAATTAGAATTTGCCACCACAAAATGAAATGGGTGTAGCTACCTCTTATATGTTCACAAATTAACTTATATGAATGTGGTGGTTGTTTTATATTTTCAACTTTTGTTCCAACGGTTGGTGCGGGTTCGGTTGATGGAGACTTGTAACTGTAGTGCAATTGTGATTGATCGATGGGGAACCCAATGTTGATAGCTGCATTTTACATCTTTCCTTGATGAAAGGATATTCTGCAGTACGTACGTGCCATAGTATACTAGCAACTGGCTAGCACCGTAGCAACATTTAATCTTTCTTTTACTTCTTAGCTTTTTTTATGGATGTCAGAAAGAGTAAAGAATTGATGCAAACCTTTTAGGTTAGTGGACAGTTGTTAGTAATTAAGAATCACATATCATGAATTAAAAGGATCCGGATCCGGTAAGCTTACAGTAAAAAATAAAAATCAATAGGTTTAAGCCAATTTTTAAAAAAAAAAAAAAAATACTGAAATGCTATTGGACTTCTATATGGCCAGCTGCAAAATTTGACTATGAAAAAATTACAGTAATTGAGTCAAAAATCATAGTGATTCTACAGTCATTTTCAGGAAAAAAACCACAGTGATGATATTTTGAAGAACAAAATAGTCACTATTTTTAATAGTAATATTTTTAAAAAAATTGATCATTTGATCACCATAATTATTGCTCAAAAAATAAGTGAGAAACATAGGATTATTGCTATTTTTTTTTTTTTTTGTCTTTTAGTACCCAAGTCAAGAAAAATGAGTTAGAATCCTTGGATCATCTCATGGCCGGCCTTATGTGGCACAATATAACCTATGGATCACTAGGTAGTGATCAAATGTTAGATCACTACCGGATCCAAATCCAAATTAAAAGTCCTCCATTAAATCTTGACATATCACTAGGTAGGGCTTGATGTTATGTATCCTCGTTTTTAGGGGAGAGATCTCGCGTGAGTTCAAATATATGGAAGTGCATCAGTATCCATTTGTCTGTTAATATTGGAAATTTAGGAACATAGGTAACTTCTATAATTTGACCAATATATATAGGAATGCTAAGATTAGGCAATGTTTTAAAACCCAGACCGCTCATCGAACCAGAAAAGTGACTGGGTGAAAAGCGGTCTGGGTTAAGGGTCAACTGGTTCAACTGTTGGGTCAACTGGGTTGAACCGTGCGTCACCATAACGTCATAAATATATTAATTAATAATTAATAATTACTTATTGTTTATTAAAAACCTAAAAATATATATATAGAAACAAATCCTGTAAAAGTTCTAATTTTTTTTAAAGAAGTATCTATGTTCTTTATATATTATAATCACACAATATGTCAATATCTCAACAATACATAATACTAATAACATATTGCTAAAATGCTAACATATATAATTCAAAAGTTCACCAACGCATCAAGTTTAAAATTTCAATGCTATGAACTATGAAGCACTATAGCATAAACACATACCAATAATCCAATATAACATATCAATTTACATCATAAAAGATTTTCACATTTCAAGTTTTCAACAAGTTTTAATATAATAACCAAATTCTTCAAAGATTAAGTAGTTATAAAACTTTTTTAAAAAATAAAACAATGAAATTGTTTTGAAAAATTATAAATTTAATAACATACCTTACTAATACTTTAAACTTTGAAGCCCACTCTTTAGAAATTCCGAACCTTCCAAGCTCCAATCCTTTTAATCTCTGCTCTCATCAATGTTAAACCTGTAAAATATAAAGTATAAACTATAAACATTAAATTCAAAGCCCCATATGCCTACAACAAATAAGAAATAAAGAGAAAAAAAAAATCCCCAGATAATAAGGAAGCAGGCTAAAGCCTTAAACCACATTTATCAATCATCCTATTATAATTTATTAATTTATAACTAGTGCACGATAAGAGACGAATTCGAATATGAAGAAAACATTACATAAATTTAAAGTTAAAAACATCCACACATAAACTTCAAGAAATCATAAACCATTGTCCGAACTTTAAACCACAATACATATAATTTAAAAAATAAATGCAATATCTCCATCATCTTATTATAATTTTTGGGCTACACTCTTGGTCTTGGTAGGTCTCGGGTAAGCCAATCATCCTCATTTTCTTCATTATTACCACTTCCATCTCCATCATTAAGTTCAATACCAAAACTCTCATCACCAAATGCTCCAAAATCTATTCCCGCTTGAATTTCAAATGCCTCAGTTTCAACAACATAATCTAAAAAAATCATAACAAGAATTTGTAAGTTACAAATCTACAGGTATGTAACCAAACTACTGTTTTTAAATATTAAGGAAGTAACTTTTTGACTTTTTCACCAACCTTCTCGTCGACGACGACGTTGCCGCTCACTTCTTGGGTAGATCATTCTTCATAAAGCATTTGCTCTAATTCATCATAATCAAGCAATGGACCTTCATCTTCTTCATCATCGACTATCCAAAATTCAATTTTGTCAATACTCTCATAGTCAAAGGAATCATAACTCTTTTTCTTATTGTGATACCTATAAAATTCAATATATGTAAGATACTAATAGTTGTAAATAAGTAAATATTGAAATAAAAATAAAAATAAAAATTAATAATATTGAAAGAGTATAGGTTTCAAGCAAAATGCAATAGTAGTATATATGTCCTTCAAACGCAAGTTATAATGAATGTATACAAGATCATTGAGCCTTATATGCTCTATCCTATGTATACTGTCCAAACAACTCCAATTTCGCTCACAACCTAACGAACTAGAAGTTTGGCTTAGAATTCGAGTTGCCAATTTTTGTAAATTTGGAATACTGTGACCGAACAACCCTCCATCATTCATCTTAATTAAAAAAAAAAAAAGGTTAGTAAAATATAATAATAGTAATAAAATAAATTTTAAGTCATTATAAACTTAAACATGATATCAAAATTCAAAACTAGTAATAATTTATCTGGTTGTGTGGTCTTGCATCTACTAAGAGCAAGCTCCCGTCCAAAGCTCTATAAATGATCTCGAAATATCCTTGTCTCAGCTAGTAACTTCTCACTGCTAATTGTGGCTTTGCTCTTTATGACATCAAGAAGACTAGACATGACTTCAAGTTTATCACAAAACATTTCTTTATCATATTGGAAGGCAGGTTTCAACCAATAAGTTTTAGCATAGATATTTCTCTGTAATTGTCGATCCCAATGCTCCTTTTGGATTTTGTATAGGGCTTATACAACATCTTTTTGTTCAAAAATAATTTATTGATTCCCAACCGTGCCCTATACATTCCATTATAGATATCTCCAATAGAAGGCTTCTCATCGGAAACAACAATACGTAACAAACGAATAAGTGGTTTGAAAATTTTTACAATAATCAAACAATCCTTCCATAACTTCTTATCTAGAATGGTGGAGACAACATATTTTGCTTTCCTATCTCTTGCATATCTAGAATCCACAAAGTCCTTACTAGTCACCGATGCATGCAAGTCATGCATGTGCTAATAAAGGCTTTGCAATGCAGTGAACGTTGTTGCAAAGTGGGTTGGTCCAGAGTGCAAAATTTCAGTCCAATTCTTTCTCTTCCTCAACCAAGTTAACAAATATATGTGATTGTACACAAATATTGTTACTTTGGATGCCCGTTTTGCAATGTTAGCCACATGTTCCATCTTTGCAATATCACGTAACATCAAATTCAAACAATGACAAGCAAACGAAGACCAATTGATAGTTTTGTATTGCTCATTTATAACCTCCCCCCTGCTACATAGTTTGATGCATTATCTTTGACCATGTAAACAATATTACTTGGTCCCACCCACTCAACAACTTCTTGAAACAAATTAAACAATGCACCAGCATCCTTCACAATGTCTGAAACATCAACAGATTTCACAAATGTCATTCCTCTAGGACAATAAACAAGGAAATTAATCAATGTTCATTGTTTACCATCACTCCAACCATCAGCCATAATTGTACACCCACTATCCGCCCAAGTAGCCTTAATAGAATCAATAAACAACTGCACTTCCTTTTTATCATCCCTTAACAAAAGGACTCATACAGCATGGTAAGCTAGACCCTTGTATCCTGGACCAATAGCAGCCATAGCATCCAACATAGGCTGGTAATATAAAGAATTAAGTGCATTAAATGGGAGGCAAGCATTATACCAAAACCCAACAATGGCCATATCCACCTTTCGTATTGCTTCTTTGTTGGCTAAAGCACTCTTGATAGATGGTTGAGATTCAGAGTAGTTCTTGGGGCAAAATAATTAGCTATTCCACCGACTACCTTCCCGTTTCCTCAAGGTGTCATCTTTACTCCACTTCTATTTCCACTACGAGCTCCTTCGTTGACTGAGATGCCTCTTTTTTTAGGAACGTGTATCTTTTGGACATCATCCCCGTCATCATCATCATCATCATCATCATTATCATCATCATTATATGCATCACCTTCAAATTGTAAATGAGAGGATCTATATGGATTGTTAACTTCAAATCGTTCATGGACTTCCTGTTTTTTGTCAACAATTGATTTTAGGCTTTCTTCCATTTGGAATCTAACATCGTGAGAAACTTTTGGACAGGGCCCAACTTCACCTTTTCTTCCAGCAAGGTGTTGCTTCATCCTGTTAATTCCCCCACCCTTGATAGTCTTGCCACAAAGTTAGCATGAGTATATTTTTTTACCATCTATTGGATGTCTTCCCTCACTAACATAGTTCCAAGCTAGGTCTAACTTTTGACGAGTGGATTGTGTAGAAGCAGCAGTTGATTCTGAATGAAAATATTTTAAAATAAAGCTTTAGATTGTAGTCTCCTACATTAATGTATTAAAAAATAAAACCAACATAAGTTAGTGATAGATTTTATTTTTTGGAATGATTTAGATATATATTAGAGCAAAAGCTCACAAAGCTACATCAACAATCGTATATTATAAAATTAAGTTTTATACTTTTATTAAATTAGGATGAACATTGCATTAGGACACAAAGTATAACATAAATTTTCTAATGCACAAGTTTGTAATCAATGGATATGCTTATGAACAACATTTCATTCTTTTCTTTCTTTTTTTTTTCTTAAAGATACAACTAAATCAATAATTTAATAATTTTTAGGCCACCTATTTTACAAATGATTCAACCTATTCAGTGTAGATACTAGATACTCAAAGAATAAAAATTCGAATATTAGACAATTGAAATAAAAAAAGAATTTATAGAATCCCCTAGAACCAAAAAATAAAAACTAGGATATGATTTAATCTTTGAATTTATAGAATCCTCTAGAACAAAAGAAGAAGCTATCAAACACAATTGAAAAAAAAAAAATGCATCCAAGTTCAAAGTTCAAAGTTCATACATAATTTATAATTTTATACAACCATGCCCACGAAAAAACAAAAACAAAAAATGCATCCAAGTTCAAAGTTCAAAGCTCATAACTTCATACATAATTTATAATTTAAAGTAGCATTAAAGTATATAATTTATTATAAACTTTCACATATCAAATTTGTTAGCCTAAATGGTTACAATCCAGCATATGTTATATGGTTTTAATGATAACAAACATTTGCCGCTGCGTTATCCAAATATCTTGTGCTTAAATGTTAAATTTGTAAGACA
>JAESVK010000050.1:3433501-3490338 GCA_017140935.1 Hamamelis virginiana | reverse complement strand
TATATATATATATATATATATATATATATATATATATATATATATATGCTATATCGACAGTGTTCGTATTTACAGTATGATATGTGAAAGAGATGAATCAAGCAATCCACATATTATTCATCCACCCATTTAATTGACAAACATCAATTTTCAAAAATTGAACTAGTAAAGATAAAATGGCACATTGGTACATGGTTTTGGTTCACTGAAAAAGATGTGGATGGATGAAGATGGAGCTTAATCGATCTCGACAGTCCAACCCAGCTTGTCCTCAATAAGACCCGATTGAATTCCCACAAGGGTAGAGAATAGTTCCCGACACACAGAGTTAGCACCAATTTTGTATTCAACCCTGCATATGCATGAATCCCTTGAATTATGTAAGCTCACAGGAATATCATATATAGACTCTACAACAAATTATGTGGTAACTTGTCTTAAAATGTATAGTGTCAACTTATTGAGGTTGAGCCCTTCCAAAAAAGGAGTACATGTAAATCTTTTAAGTTTTGGCCTGCATAACATGCCACATAGAGGGTAGGTACCTTCTTTCTTTTTCTTTGGGTTTTAAGCATTCAGTCCAGTTACTTACCTTTTATCCTGATATGTAATACTGCCTACTTGAGCAACACCAACGGCAGTTCCTGTGCAAAAAATCTCATCTGCATGAATCAACTCCTCTATTGGAATAGACCGTTCCTCGACCTGAGCAAATATGGGGAAATTTTCAGTAACATTTCCAGGAGGATAGGCTATAATGAAATGACTTGATCACAGTAAATATGATCAATATGTTTAGAAGAATTTGAAGATGAATTAATGGGTGAATTGGGGATTAGATTAGATTGCTTGTTTACACTGCAGGGCCCTTCTCAGTTTGATATATGGTTTTGGAAGGAAATTAGGCTCATTTTTTCGTCATGTGTGACAAGAAAATCACCTGGTAATCATGATCCCGAGCAATTTCAATGATGCTTTTACGCGTTACTCCTTTAAGAATAGTTCCATTTGTAGCTGGAGTTGAAATTTTGTTACCCTGAAATGTGGTTTAAAGGGTACATATATCAGATGTATTGCCCATGTGTGAACCAATTTTAAGCAAAAAATTCAATAAAGAAAATCAAAAGAGAAGTTCAAGAAACTACAAGAGAATTTCATCGGTTTTGTGGAATCGAATATGAAACATAAGAGGTAATTTTTGAACGATACCTGCACAATGAAAATGTTGCAAGAAGAGACCTCCTCAACGTATTTCTTATTCACTGAGTCAAGGTATAACACATCGGAAAATCCTCTGTTCTTTGCTCTAGTTAGCGCCTTTAAAACCTACGCGTTCAAGAGAAGGATGAAATACCATAGAATATATATACTAAAATGGAGCTCTAAATGACTTGGTTTAGCAAGTTTTTAAAAATAGTTTCAACAAGATAGCTAGCTAGCTACCATCACTGACAAGGATTAAAGAGAACCATCTAATTCCCCTGAAATAACATTGATGCAACAACCCAAGACACCCAGAAATTGAAGAAGAAGCTTTCCCTAGTAAAATTTAAAGTTTTGATGAAACTATTTGGCTTCTGTTAGAGCTACTTGAGAGATGGATTCACTTACCGGGGCATAGTTACTAATGGTTTTGACACCCCCACTTCCACCTTGAGTGGCACGGTGGAACTCTTCCTCAACATACAGGTTCAAGGGTGCTGTACCCTCCTGTATAAAGAACCAAGAACATATAAACCACCTCTTTTCTTAAATAATGCTGAAAAAAAATTAGATTTATTATAAAATAACAGAGAGAGAGAGAGAGAGAGAGAACTGTACCTTGAAATAATTGCCAACAGGGGAAGCATATATGAGGAAAGTGTATTCAGTTGCTGGGGCTAAACCCAGAATAGGACCACTTCCCATTAGCAGAGGCCTTACATACAGAGACCCTTTCCCTGGAGGAGGCACCTATTTTCCATCAAAAAGTTCAAAATTATTATAAACCAAATGAGAAGAAAAGAAAATTAGAAAATACCCTAGAAACTAAGCAATCCAACAAACACACATAATACTTTTTATTGTAAAAAATGAAGAGAAGAAGAAGAAGAGAATTACCCAACGATTATTAGCAAGAGCTGTTTGCTTTACAGCATCAACAAACTGATCAATGGAGGGAGAAGGCATGCACATTCTTTCAGCACCAATCTTCATACGAATTGCATTCTGATCCGGCCGGAAGAGAAGTAGACGCCCGTCTTCTTTCCTTATTACTTTGGTTCCTTCAAATAGACCCTGCATAGATTTTCAAATAGTCTACATAAGTTCCTTGTTTGTTTCTAAAGAAAATTTGAATTTTTTTTAATGGAAAATTACCTGCCCATAATTCAAGACACCTGCAGAAGGGCTTAACTCAATGTTTCCATAGCGACTAATCCGGCCTTCTTCGAAATTCTCGTCTTTTGTACATTTCATGATGTACATGTAATCCGTTGGCATAAGACCAAATCCGAGATTATCCCAATCGACATCAGCATACTCTGCATAACTGGAATTACTCCTCCATATAAGATTTAAGGCATACATCAATTACAAGACCAGTTGAAACCATGATCATGTATTAAAAACTGTAAATTAAATGAAGTTAAATGGGTGCTGTCACCTATTGCTTTGTTACCTGTGAACAGATGGTTCACACACTTGTTGCAGAGAAGATGCTGCCTGAGATGTTAAGCGATTGTAAGCTCCAAGCTGCAAATATGCACAAAAAATTTAATCAAAACTGTAATTTTTGATAAATATGACATGCATAAGAAGATTATCTAATCTCATAATCAGTTTTTCAAAATTCTTATCTTATGTCTCAAAATGAAGACAGATAAGATGTTGTTGCAGTACTCTGTTTCCATGTAAAAAAACAAATAAAAAGGTCCCTGTCTTTTTAAAAAGCAGGACATAATTATCCAATTCAATCGTCATCCATTACTTACATATTATTATTTTATTTCTCGCTTATTTGCAATTAACATTACTCAATATTTCACATGGGCTTTGATCTAATAATCTCTCCCAAGAAAAGAGAAGCAAGAACAGAAAGTTAAAGAAAGCATCAATACAATACTCATACAGAGCTAACTTGCTAGCACCTCTTAATCAGTAACATTAAAAACAAAAAACAAAAAACAAAAAACCCATCAAAATTCATGAAAACAGAGACAGAATATGTTCAGAGGAAGGACCTTGGATAAAAACGAAGGTACTCTCGAAGATTGGATCAAGCTGCGAAGGCAGACAGTCCTCTGTATCATGGTTGCTCTGCTCTTCTTGTTTCCTTGAAAATTAAAACCTGCTTCTTCTGATACAAGGAGTGAGAAGAAGTGAGAAGAGAGACACCGAGGAAACCACAAACACCATGCAAATTTGCACAGATTGGTTTTGAAGGAGAGATTGGGTAACGGAGCCAACCATACGTATTTGGAAAATGAGTTGTTTTTTCTAATAATATTTTTAAGGGGATAGGAGACAGCTGGTTGTGCAGATATTCATATCATGTGTCCTGCCCATAATGCCACGTTAGCCTGGTCCAGATCAGAGCCAAATCCAAAAGTTTGATAAAACCTAGGCACAACAACTATTATTAGTAATTTAATCGTGTAAAATGCTAGGTGATCCGCAGATCTCCTCACTGTTTGACTGTCCATATAAATGATTTTGTAGCAAACCGCAAGTTTAAATACGAACTACTTTCAGGAGTATGGATTTGCTCCTACTGAGTATAAGTATTAGGATCCCATCAGTTGAATTGCCTTATAAGTTTATTTTATTTGTTGGATGACACATGAGAAGATTTTAATATTTTACCTTATTAGGAATAAATAATTAAAAAATAATATATTTATTACATGTCACAACTCTATCGAATTTTATCGGACAATTGAATATTTGAGGGATCTGTAGTCTGGTCACAGTGTGAATTTTAAAAATGATTCTAATTTTGTAGAACTTCTAATATCATGTGTGCCTGATGCAAAATGTATCGGATGTCATTTTGTAGAATCACTTGTAATAAAAATTTTAAAAAAGTGACCGTTGGATTAGATACTCCTATCATTTATATAATGTCTTCCAAAAATCACAGTGATCCAACGGTTGATTTTTGAAGAATGTAATTTTGAAAAACTGACTTTTTTATTCTTTATAATGTTATCATTTTTTAGCAGTCAGTTTTCTTAGAAACTAATTGTTGGATTACTATGATTTTTGGCAGGCATGACATATATTATTGGGGTATCTAATCCAACGGTCAATTTTTCAAAATTTACAGTACAAGTGGCTCTACAAAAAAATACCTCATGCAAGCATAAGATGCACCTGATCATATCACCACTACGTTCTGTACCTATCTTTGTGATTAGATAGTTTGACCGACCACGTCATCGTTATTTTATGTAAACGTGGCAACGAAGTGCTATAGAAGAAAATTGGATAACTATTCTCCTTGGGACATAGTTGGCACGTGTTTTTATTTATTTATTGAAATGAGTTGGCGTGTGATTGAAGCCTTCAAGGGCTCAAATCCATTTTACACAAAAGGTAAGAAATGTTAGAAATGCACAAATGCTTCTTTTGGCCGGATCTGTGAAGTGATAATTAAGGACAGAATAGAAAGTTCTCCCTATTAAAAATTGTTTAAAATAAATTTTCTTCCAAGCACGAGGAATATAGAAAATTCGATTAAATATAAAAGAAAACTCAACGGCTTGGAGCATGTTATTTTAATTATTTTAAAAAAATCGATTGTTGGATTAGACAATCTTTTTATTCAAGTCATATTTGTCAAAAATTACAGAGATTCAATGATCGATTTTTAAAAAACAAACTGTTAAACAATTGTTATAGCATCTAACGGTAAATACTGTCAATGTTTCACGTACTGTATTTTGAAAATCGATTGTCGAATTACTGTAATTTCTGACATACATGACATGCATAAAATTATTTTCTAATCCAATGGTCGGTTTTTCAAAATACATATCTTATGACTCCCAAAAAGGGTGGTCTAATGCTAAGATAAGTAAGAACATCCTGGAATCAATTTTTTAAATAAAAAATACTCCCTCCATTTTACAAAGATAGACCTTCTTTCCATTTTTGGCTGTCCTAAAATGATAGTCCATTTTGAAAAGTCAAATTATATTTCTTTTAACTTTCTCATATTACCCTTTATTATTCCAAGAATGTATTGAAATGACACCAAATGCAATTATAGAAAAATAGTAGTTTTGGAAATAAAAGGTAAAAAAAATCACAAATCAATGCATTAATGAGTTTTCTTAATATGCATGTTTTTTGGAAGATGCCTATTTTTATGGGACAGATGGAGTAAAAAATAATTAAGGAGTGATGAGAAGTAAATGAGACCCAAAATAAATAAAAAGGAAAAGAATTAATTATGAAAAGAGAAATGAAATTTAAATGGGACCCACTTCAATAGGTAATTTTGAAAATCTAAACTTCAATTAATTAGTTGGACCAATGATATAATGTCATATAATTTTGAAGTAGTGCCAAAACCAATAAGGGGAGAAGAGAATGAATGATGGAAAAAATTCTAGCACCGCCATATCAGCATACTGCTCTTTATATAATAGATAGATAGTTATGTTCTAGTTAGCACTAGGAGTGTGCAAAAACCCGCCCAAACCGCCGGACCCGACCTCATCCACAACCCGCGGTTACAATGGTTAGGCGGGTTGGGTTGGGTGAATTTGATGAATTTTTGGCAAGTTGATTTGGTTGGCAGGTAGAGAGTTGACAACCCGCCCCCACCCGCCAAATAATTATATATAAATAAATAATATATTTATATAAAATAAATGTCATTACTACCTTATGTTTTCCTTTAATTGGATATGCTCGCAAGTTAGTGTTTTTTATTTCTTTAGAGATATTTATTAAAATAGTTTGAATATGCACTCATTTGATTTGATATTCTTTCAATTTTGAATGTGAAACTATATGTTAGTTTGTAAGATTTTTAATAACAATAAACATTTATTATTATGTATCTAGTTAGTAGCTTCTATTATTGTAGGGCAATTTATTTTGGCATTTTAGTTTATTACTATTGAAAGAATTGTTTGAATTATAGTTTAATTACTAAATAACACAATATTGCATTGTTAGATATGAATTTGAGGTGTTTTTGCTTGTTAAAAAAGTTTTAAGAACTTTAGGTCTTTATAAAAAAAAAAAATAGTAATGCTTCACCCGCTCAATCCGCCCAACCGGCTGGTTGAAACCCGCCATATATTTAACCAATCCGTCGGTTATTGAGGTAGGCGGTGGGAGAATTAACCACCCGCCAAGGGAGGGTTAGATGGCGATTTTACCCTCCACCCGCTCTCACCCGACCCGGGCACACTCCTAGTTAGCACTTGCATGCTGATTTTCGCAAAGATCAGCATGAAGCTCATAGGTAATTGTGTGATGAATATATTGAAAAACCGACCGTTGGATTAGATACT
The DNA here is from genome assembly GCA_017140935.1 of Hamamelis virginiana. Classification (NCBI taxonomy): domain Eukaryota; kingdom Viridiplantae; phylum Streptophyta; class Magnoliopsida; order Saxifragales; family Hamamelidaceae; genus Hamamelis; species Hamamelis virginiana. The sequence goes on along the minus strand of JAESVK010000050.1, from coordinate 3,483,829 downwards.
CTTGTTATGGATGTCATCTCTGTCAAAAATCACATTGATCCAATGTCAGCATCTCAAAATACAAACTGTGAAAAATTCTAAAATGAGATGAGATAAAAATGAGATATTTATTTTAAAAATTCAGAAAAATTCAATGTTCATATTTATTTTTTAAAATGAGATGATTTTAAAAATTAAAATAATTTTCATAATTATTGTTATAGAATTAAAAAAAGAAATTTATGAAATGCTTTTAATTTTCTTTTAATTAAAAGAAAATGACATAGATAGTGAAAATGAAGATGTAGAATTAGAAGAATTAAATGAAATATGATATGAAAGTGATGACTTAATCTCCTCTACAGAAGATGACTAAATAGAATCAGAAGTAGAAAAAGTACAATTATGTAATGAATTAGGATGTAATAATTGTAAAAGTATAAAAGTTTTAATCAAAGAAGAAAGAAATTTATTAGAATTTGCAGATTATATCCATACTCCTGAAGAAAATAAGAAATACCTAGAAAACTTATATAGTATTTTATCAGTTAAGAATTCAAATAATCTAGAAGATATTGTAAATATGGTGGATGACCACCCATCTTCTACTAGTGGATGACTACCCATTTTCTACTATGTAACCCCCTCTAGCTTTAAGGTTTATAACCCCCTTTAGCTTTAAGGCTTACAACCTACACCCTTTTGTCTCTCCTTATTAAATATTGTAAGCCTATAAAAGGAGGACTTAGGCCCCTTGAATAAGATACATGCAAGACACCATTTTCTTCTCATATCTCTTCTATTCTACTTTTTATTACTTTTACAATGTGTTATCAGCACGACTTCCCATATTTTTTTTTATTTGATGCTAATAATATGATTATATATATATATATATATATATATATATATATATATATATATATGTTGTTATTATTGTTATTAGTTTCGGTAATAGTATTCATATGATGAAGTTTGACATCAATTTAAAAAAAAAAAAATCTGATTTTTCTAACACTGTCAATTATGCTTTAATGTTAATTATAATCTATATGTGACTCTTAGGCTATCTCTACCATCATTTTTATATTTTTTATTTTTAACGTTACTCATATTATTGTATTTATCATTTATTAGAAATTCAAGAATGACGAATCTTACGAAGCTTGAGTTTGTTGCTCTTGATATCTTCGGGAAAAATTATTTATCTTGGATCCTTGATGCTGAAATCCATCTTACTGCTATGAATCTTGGAAATACAATTCAAGAGAAAAATCAAGCATCCAAGCAGGATTGCGCCAAGGCAATGATTTTTCTTCGCCATCACCTTGATGAGGGCTTGAAAAATGAATATCTTACGGTAAAGGATCCCCTTGTCCTTTGGAAAAATTTAAAGGAAAGATATGACCACCAAAAGACAGTGATTCTTCCTAAAGCCCGTTATGATTGGATGCACTTAAGGTTGCAGGATTTCAAAACAGTTGCAGAATATAATTCTGCACTTTTCAAAATCAGCTCTAAATTGCAATTATGTGGAGAGAAAATCACTGAAGAAGATATGTTGGAAAAAACATACTCCACATTTCACGCCTCGAATGTGCTCCTGCAGCAGCAATATCGAGAGCGTAGGTTTGCAAAATATTCTGAATTGATTTCATGTCTTCTTGTAGCTGAACAGAATAATGAGTTGTTGATGAGAAATCACCAATCACGTCCGACTGGTTCTGCATCTATCCCTGAAGTGAATGTGGCATCATCTAGTGGTCATGGTCGTAGCCGTGGCCGTGGCCGTGGTCGTGGCCATGGGCGTGGACGAGGCCGTGGTCAAAATAATTATCGATACCACACAAAACCACCAGAAGTGGTCTAATAATGTAGCAAGGCAAGGTAAAGAAAAAAATCAGCCTCCTGCGAATTATGAAAATAAATGTTATAAGTGTGGTATGAAGGGGCATTGGTCGCGTACATGTTATACGGCCGACCATTTGGTTAAACTTTACCAAGCCTCACTCAAAGAGAAAGGCAAAGAAAAAATTGAAATAAATTTGATTGATGGTGAAGATCCGGTGGACATTACTCATCTCGATGTTTCAGATTTTTTTGAAGATCCAAATGGCAAAATTGATCACTTAATTGGTGATGGAAATGTCCACATCAATTAACATTTTTATTATTTGGATGTTATATGCATTTTTTTTTAGTGTGTGTTTTTATTTATTTATTTGAAAGCTATTATTAATGAGTGTATTATTTTTCCTTTCTTAATTGAATGCAATTAAAAAAAAAATGCATTTTATTTCTTCATATTTTATATTGAATTTATTTAATATTTTTTTAAAGGAATGGATCTTAGTATTGGATCGCTCGGTTCCAAGATAAATGGTGGAGAGATATGTTTAGCAGATAGTGCTACCACACATACAATCCTTCGGGATCAAAAATATTTTTCCCACATAACATTAGTTGAAGCTAATGTAAATACAATATCAGGTCCTGCAGACTTGATTGATGGTTCCGGAAGAGCCACTATTATGTTACCATGTGGCACGATATTCCATATTAACGATGTCTTATATTCAATCAGATCCAGAAGAAATCTGTTAAGTTTTAAAGATATACGTCGTAATGGATATCATATTGAGACCACATGTAAAAATAATAAAGAATATTTATATATTACTCATATTGTTCCAAGCCAGAAGCTTGTAGTAGAAAAATTACTTGTTTTTTCTTCAGGTTTGTATTATACAACTATAACAACAATTGAATTAAATATGGTGATGAGCCAGAAGCTTTCTAACCCAAACAATTTTATGCTTTGGCATGATAGACTTGGGCACCTAGGGTCAACAATGATGAGGCGAATTATTGAAAATTCACATGGACATCCATTAAAGAACCAGAAGATTCTTTTGTCTAGTGATTATCCATGTACCGCTTGTTCACAAGGAAAATTGATTATTAGACCATCTCATACAAAAGTCCTTGTTGAATCCCCAACATTTTTGGAACGAATCCAAGGGGATATATGTGGACCAATTCATCCACCATGTGGACCATTTCGCTATTTCATGGTGCTAATAGATGCCTCATCCCGATGGTCACATGTTTCATTGTTATCTACTCGCAATGTTGCATTTGCCAGGCTCTTTGCTCAGATCATTCGGTTACAAGCACATTTTCCAGATTATCCAATCAAGAAGATCCGCCTCGATAATGCTGGTGAATTTACATCTAAAGCCTTTGATGATTATTGCATGTCAGTAGGGATTGAGGTGAAACATCCAATTGCTCATGTACACACACAGAATGGTTTAGCAGAAGCCTTTATCAAAAGACTCCAACTGATTGCTCGACCTTTACTTATGAGGACAAAGTTACCTATTTCTGCTTGGGGACATGCCATTCTACATGCTGCAGCATTGGTTCGCATTCGACCGACTACTAATCACCAATAGTCACCATTTCAACTGGTACTTGGTCAAATTCCAGATTTTTCCCATTTACGAGTGTTTGGATGCGCAGTACAAGTTCCAATTGCACCTCCACAACGCATAAAAATGGGCCCTCAATGTCGATTGGGAATATACATTGGTTTTGATCCACCATCAATCATCAGGTATCTTGAACCATTGACAGGTGACGTTTTCAGAGCAAGATTTGCAGATTGCCATTTTAATGAGGTCAATTTCCCGTCGTTAGGGGGAGATAAGCTACCAAAAGATGAACGACGTAAAATTATTTGGAATGCATCATCCATGTCTCATCTCGACCCGCGCACTGCTCAATGTGAAAATGAAGTACAGAGAATCACTCATCTCCAGAAAATTGCCAGCCAATTGCCTAATGCATTTACAGATACAGCTAAAGTAACCAAGTCTTATATACCGGCTGCAAACACAAGAGCAAGGATCAATATACCAATCGGAAAAGCTGCTATTATGGCAGTTAATGAATCATCCATGACACGCCTGAAGCGTGGTCGACCCTTGGGTTCAAAAGATTTAATTCCTCGGAAGAGGAAAACAAATGGGCAACAAAACACAAGTCTTAAAGAAAAAAGCACTCCTGAAGAGGCTATTCCCATAATCTCTAAAATAATAACTCCCGAAGAGGAAAGTGTCATTGAAGTAACACATGCCCCTGAAGAGGCAGTAGTCCCTGAAGTGATACAAAATCATGAAGAGATACAAGCACTTGCAAATGATGAAATTTCCATAAATTATGCATCCACAAGGGAATTGTGGGACCATATAGAAGTGGTTATTAATGATGTATTTTGTTTTGCAGTAGCCACAGAAATTTTAAAAGATGATGATGATCATGAACCACGCAGTGTCAATGAATGTCGCAGTAGACAAGATTGGTCAAAGTGGAAAGAAGCAATCCAAGTAGAATTGGATTCTCTAGCAAAATGCAAAGTATTTGGGCCTGTAGTCCCAACACCCAATGATGTGAAACCTGTAGGTTACAAATGGGTGTTTGTAAGAAAACGTAATGATAAAAATGAAATTGATAGATACAAAGCACGTCTAGTGGCACAAGGTTTCTCACAAAGACCTGGGATTGATTATAAAGAAACGTATTCACCTGTAATGGATATTATTACGTTTCGATATTTAATTAGTCTGTCAGTCTCAGAAGGACTAGACATGCGTCTCATGGACGTAGTTACTGCATATTTGTATGGCATGCTTAAAAAAGATATTTATATGAAAGTCCCTGAAGAATTTCAATTGCCTGAAGTAAATACATCGCAACCACGAAATATGTACTCAATTAAGTTGAGACAATCATTATATGAATTAAAACAATCCGGAAGGATGTGGTATAATCGTCTCAGTGAGTATTTGATCAAGGATGGGTATATTAACAATCCTATATGCCCTTGTGTTTTTATAAAGAAATCAGAATTAGGATTTGCCATCCTTGCAGTATATGTTGATGATATAAATTTATTTGGGACTCCTGAAGAGCTCACAAAAGCAGCTAAATATTTGAAGGATGAATTTGAGATGAAAGACTTAGGAAAAACTAAATATTGTCTCGGCTTGCAAATCGAGCATAAGTCTAATGGAATTCTCATACATCAGTCAACATATATCGAAAAGGTCTTGAAGCGATTTAACATGGATAAAGCACATCCATTAAGTTCTCCAATGGTTGTTAGATCCCTTGATGTTAAAAAAGATCCTTTTCGTCCAAAAGAAGAAAATGAAGCACTCTTTGGTCCTGAAGTACCATATCTTAGTGTAATTGGTGCTTTGTTATACTTAGCACAATGTACAAGGCCAGATATTGCATTTTCAGTTAATTTGTTGGCAAGATTCAGCTCTGCACCAACTCGACGACATTGGAATGGCGTAAAACATATCTTACGTTACCTTCGTGGGACTACAGATTTGGGTTTATTTTATTCAAATGAATCAACTCTAAAAGGATATGCAGATTCTGGATACCTTTCTGATCCTCACAAGGCTCGCTCACAAACAGGGTATGTATTCACATGTGGCAATACTGCAATTTATTGGCGATCGACTAAGCAGACTTTGACTGCCACTTCTTCTAATCACTCTGAGATAATTGCACTTCATGAAGCAAGCCGTGAATGTGTATGGTTAAGATCAGTGGTACAACACATTCGAAATTCATGTGGGTTATCTTTGATTACAAGCACTCCAACAACAATTTATGAAGACAATGCTGCATATATTGAACAAATCAAAGAAGGATACATCAAAGGTGATAGAACCAAGCATATCTCACCAAAGTTTTTCTTCACTCATGAACTCCAGAAGAGTCATGAAATTGAAGTGAAGCAAATACGATCCAGTGATAATGTTGCAAATTTATTTACCAAAGCTTTGCCATCATCAACATTCAAGAAATTGACATATGATATCGGGATGCGTCGTGTTTGTGATCAGTCAAGTTGATACTCATCAGGGGGAGTATTATCATCAAGTCTACAGCTTATCTGGACATATGCACGCTGTACTCGTTTTCCTTCGTCCAGGTTTTTTCCCACTGGGTTTTACTGGCAAGGTTTTAATGAGGCAGTTTCTTTAGTGCGTCCAACATCACTCTAAGATTTACAAAATGTTGTACTCGTTTTTCCTTTGCTACATTTTTTCCTACAGGGTTTTTCTAGCAAGGTTTTAATGAGTTACATTATCTTAGCGTGGTGTACATCCAAGGGGGAGTATTGTAAATATGGTGGATGACCACCCATCTTCTACTAGTGGATGACTACCCATTTTCTACTATGTAACCCCCTCTAGCTTTAAGGTTTATAACCCCCTTTAGCTTTAAGGCTTATAACCTACACCCTTTTGTCTCTCCTTATTAAATATTGTAAGCCTATAAAAGGAGGACTTAGGCCCCTTGAATAAGATACATGCAAGACACCATTTTCTTCTCATATCTCTTCTATTCTACTTTTTATTACTTTTACAATAGAAGATAAAATTATAAAAATAGATGAGACTAGTAGTATCACCAATATATTAAAAAGATTTAGAGAACCTTCTAATAAAGTAATCATAGAAGATTTAAGAAAAGAAGTTAAAGAAAACAAATTTGAAATAAGAAATCTTAGAGACCAAATCAAAAGTCTAGAAGAAAGTTAGGGAATGCTTGCACAAGAATTAATAAAATTAAAATTTAATGATAAATGAAAATGAATTATAGAAGAGGAAGATAAGCCTCAAATAGAATCTGAAGATTTGGAAGCATCAAGAGAATTTGATATTTTACATTTTGCCACAATAATAAATTATCAAAAATGGCATGTTTATGTAACTATAGTTATTGATAAAATCCATCATATGCAATTAATAGCCTTAGTTAATGATCAAGAGCAAATATGAATTGTATCATGGAAGGATTAGTTCCAATACAATACTTAGAGAAAACTTCAGAAAACTTACATACAGCAGATGGTACAAAAATGCGAATACAATACAAGTTGTCTAACACACAAGTTTATCATCAAGGAATTTGTTTAAAAACATCATTCATATTATTAAAAGATACAATAAAACCTGTAATATTAGGAACACCATTTTTACAAATAATTTGACCTTTTACGATAGATGATGAAGGAATAAACATTGTTTTAAAAACCGGACCGTTCATCGAACCAGAAAAGTTACCGGGTTATGGGTCAACCGGTTCAACCGCCGGGTTGAACCGTGACGTCATAAATATATTATTTATTTATTTAATTAATTATTTATTAGAATAAAAGCTATAAATGATTCAAAATATAATTTTTTAAAAATGTTTGTACAATCAATTCATATATTTGAATTTATGTGCAGTCATTACAAATATTGGGACTATTTTAGTTATTTTAGCACCTTAAAAAAAATTTAAAAATTATTTTTTTAAAAAAAAAAAAAAAAAAAAACCGGGTTGACCGATTTTTTAACCGGTTTTTTGATCGGTTGAACCGCCGGGTTGAACGGTTTATTTGAAAAATGGGTTTTTGTGGGTTGAACCAGCCGGGGAGGGGACCGGTTCCCGATCCAACCGGTTGAACCGGCCGGTCCGACCCGGGTTTAATAACAATGGGAATAAAGATAAGAATTTTAGACCAAGATTTAATTTTTGAATTTATCGAAGCACCAAAAACAAAAGAATTAAATAGAATTAAAGAAGTACTAATAACAAAACAAATAAATTTAATAAGTAAAAGAAAACATAATGAATCACTACAAAAAAAAATTAAAATTATGAACATAAATTGAAAACTAGATGATAATAAGCTTAAAGAAAAGATAGCTTAATTTGAAGAAAAAATAAAAACAGAAGTATGTTCAAATTTACCTCATGTTTTTTGGAATAGGAAAAAACATATAATCAGTCTTCCTTATATAAAAGATTTTTCTAAAAAGGATATACCTACAAAAGTAAGACCAATACAAATGAATAAGGAAACGATAGAATATTATCAAAAAGAAATACAAGAACTATTAGACAAAGGTTTAATAAGAAAAAGTAAATCATCATGAAGTTGTTCTGCTTTTTATATAAATAAGCCAAGTGAAATTGAAAGGGGAACACCTAGATTAGTAATTAATTATAAGCCCCTAAATAAAGTCTTAAGCTGGATAAGATATCCAATACCTAATAAACAAGACCTCTTAAACAGATTATATGATGCAGTAATTTTTAGTAAATTTGATATAAAATCAGAATTTTGGCAAATTCAAATAAAAGAAGAAGATATATATTAAACAGTCTTTAATGTACCCTTTGGACAATACGAATGGAATGTAATACCTTTTGGTTTAAAAAACGCACTATCAGAATTTCAAAATGTGATAAACAATATTTTTAATGCCTATTCAGATTGGAGTATATTTTATATAGATGATGTATTAATTTATAGTAAAAATTTAGATAAACATTGGAAACATTTAGAAACATTCTTAAAAATTGTTAGGAAAAATGGTTTAGTAATTTCGGTTTCTAAAATTATTCTGGCCAGATGTAAAATATGGTATCATATTGTACAAGTGTTACTGATTAAGTTGAAAAAAAAAAAAAATTCAAAAGTTAAAAGTAGAAAAGTTAAAAGACATGTTCAGACAAATACAATAAATGCAAATGGAAGACAAAGGCTTGGGAAAGAGAGATGAGTTGACAACTCATGTCTTTTAACATGAGTTGAATGAAGTTGACAACTTCATTACAAAGAAAGATGAGTTGTCAACTTCATTCTCTCTTCTACATTTAATGCATTAATGTCGGTGGCACTATTATTTGCATGCTCATTATTTTTAAAAAATAATTTTAAAAAATAATTTTAAAAAAATATATATAATTTACAGGAAAGTATAAAATATTCCCATCAAATTCTCCTGCCAAAGGAGGGATTGACACACATGGGCTGTCTGCGCAACCATAGTTTTCAAGTTTTCAAATCCATTCCATTATGCAATTATTTTTCCAGTTTTCACACATCCAAATTCGTTTCTTTTTTAGATTGCAGAATATAAGTTAGACAGAGAGAGAGGGGACACACACCCACATGTTTATGAATATGATCGAATAAGGATGTGGTAATTATCAATTTTATTGTTAGTCCATTTTCATTAAAAGCCATAAAGTAAGTGTTTTAAAATTTTGATTATTGGATTCGATAATTTTTTTATGCATGTCATGTCTATCAAAATTACTGTGATCTAACAATCAGTTTTTAAAATACGGACTGTGAGAAACTCTGACAGTTTCTACCATTCGATGCTATCACAGTTGTTTAACAGTTAGTATTTAAAAACCGACTGTTGGATCACTACGATTTTTGGCGGACATGATATGCTTAAGAAGATTATTTACTTCAATGATCTGTTTTTCAAAATACATTTTTTAATGAAAGCTAGCTAACAATAATAAGATAGATAAGTATGTCTTTTATAAGACCGGGACTATATATATATATATATATAGTCTTTTTCTTAAAGGTACATAACCATTGGATTAGATTATATTTTTATAAATGTCATACATGCCAAAATTATTGAACTATCAGTTTCTAAAATACAGACGGTGAAAATTGTGACAATATCCAATGATAAAACTGTTACAGTTTTTGACTGTCTGTATTAATTTTAAAAACCGACCGTCGGATCACTGTGATTTTTAATATGCAGACATACATAAGAAGAATATCTACTACTCCAATGATCGGGTTTTCAAAATATTTATCCTATATTGATTAAAATTATAATCCTCATATAAACTTACTCTATATATTATTTTATATGTCTATGTTTCCATAAAAAAAATTATTCCATATATATATACAGTTTAGATCCTGTAAGGACGTCCTTAATTACCTAACCTATTGTCAGCATACTTTCATTGGGGAATATGTATTTTGAAAAACAAACCGTTGGATTTGATAATCTTCTTATATATGTCATGTTTGCCAAAAGTCACAGTGATGTAACACTCGATCTTCAAACTATAGACTGTTAAACAACTGTTACAGCATCTAACAGTAAATACTGTCAGAATGTTTAACTGACTTTATTTTGAAAACCGATTGTAGGATCCCTATAATTTTTGACAAACATGCCATGTATAAGAAAATTGTCTAATCCAACAATCGGTTCTTCAAAATACCTATCCTATTGCTCCTAGAAGGATGAGCTAACGATAAGATTGGTAAGATGTTCTTACCTAATCATAATTCTATCTATTTATTTATTTATAGTGAAATGATCCTATCAGCAAAATGCTGACTCTATTAAAATAGCAAATGCTGACAAAATTCTCTCTCTCTCTCTCTCTCTCTCTCCCTATCTCTCTCTCTCTCTCTCTCTCTATATATATATATATATATATATATATATATATATATATATATATACACACAGTCGGCGAATCTGACTCCAAGTCTATCCTAGGCTACAGTAAACCCATGCTTCCACTCACTCCCTATGGCTCTGATACCATTATTACCCGGACCGAGATGCAGATAAGAAAATGTAACAATGGAGGAGTCTGTTTAAAGACACCTTTCTTACTTGTCAAAGATATTGGACAAAATGTAATTTTAGGAACTCCATTTCTGAATCTAATTCAACCATTCCAGGTTGATAATAAAGGAATACAGGCTAATTTTAAGGATAAACAAATTGTCTTCCAATTCATTAGCCCTCCACAATTAAAAGACAAGATATATAGGATGCAGTTGCAACCTTAATCTTTGCTATAACTAACCAACTATTCTTTTTAAAGAAAGAGATTGATCAAGAATCTATTAATAGATATAAACAGGAAGGCTTTAACTTTCTTCATCTAGGATTAGTCCAAGTAGCAGTTAAACCCTTAATGAGGGAAGGTCTCAATATGTCCATAATTATGACATTAAGAGATTGTAGACTGCTTAACTTTGATAAATCTATGTTAAGAGGAATTGAAGCTGGTCTACATGATGGGCCTTTTATTTTAACTGCTTTCCCAACTTCAGTGTAAGTCTTAAGGATGAACATATTATGAAGGTTCTTACCTTAAACTTACAAGTTTATAACTCTGAAACTCTGGCAGGAGCTTATCCTATCATTCTACTTTCTAGAATAAGATACAAGGTTTTTACAACCTTTTTAGATCATAAAGCTAAAGTTATTTCAACTAGAGGAGAAACCCTTCTATTACAAACTAATAAAACTGATCATGGAGAATTAATAACTCCTAAGAAGATTCGTTGGGATGAACTATCATTCCCACAAGAATGGAAATTCCCAAAAATTCTTCCTCCACCTAAACAGCCTGAAGTTACAACTTCTAGGATCAGAAGAATGGTAGAGTATGATGATGGAAGTGTAGGAATCAGCTTTGTTCGTAGGAACATTGGAAGTTCCTTTCGACTTCCCTCAAATAATAATAAGGTACCCTTGGATGATGCTAGATCTTCTACATCTTCTATCCCAACTAGGATATTTGAACAAACAATTTCAGCCTTAACTGGAGTTAGGAATTCAAGTATTCTCCAACCTTATTATACTACCACTCCTTCAGAACAAGACAACAAAACTCAGGATAATGACAGTGAAAGTATGTCACCCACATATTCACAGGTCGATCCTCAACTCTATGTTTTAGAAAAAGATTTTAAAATTAATAAAAAACTTTTGAATGAGGATTTTTCAAGTAAGAAAAATCGAAAACTTAGAAAAGCATACTTTAAAAGATATACTAAAGAAGAAACTGAGTTCATTAGAAAACTTTATTATGATTTTATGAATGCCCATAAAATCCAAATAAGTTTCTTTAATTGGCTTGAAATTCATGAAAGTAAGAAAGAATTAAATGTTATCACTAAAACTACTAAAACTTGGCAAGTATCTCCAAATACTTTCAGAGAATTTGTTCATCCGCCAAGCGAACAATTTGAGATTCCTATAAGAGGAACTACTGTTAAAGCTTCCCCTTATAAGAAAGTATCCGAAGATAAAGAAATAACAAAAATTCTTGAGCAAAATAATTTCACAAATCAGCATCTTGTAACTATAGGTGAACAACTCACTTGGGTTGAAAACTTGGTTCAAAAAGAAGTATCTCAACCTACCAAGGCGGATGATACTCCTTTGTTTAGACCACATGAAGTCCCTAAAAAGGCTAATAAAGAATTAGCAAAAGATATTTTTAAGATAATTGGTGATAAACTAAAAAACATTGAAACAATTATAGGAACAGTCCCGGAAACACCTCAGCCCCCTAGAGATAAACCTCAGTCTTCTAAAGATAAAACTATTGCAGTATTAGATAGAACTTATGAAGATACTGCTTCTGATAAGGAAGGATTCTTACCAGAAGACAATCAACTTGAGATTAACAAAATCCATCATACTCAACATTTAAGAAGTTTCTATCCAAGAATTACCTTTCCTGATATGGCTATGGAAGAAAGAGGTTCATTCCATCAAGCTTCATATCAAGGAGGAATTATCTATAAATGGAACATAGATAATAAAACAGAATATCATATAATTAACACTCTTCAAGAAATGACAATGGTCTGTACTGCTTATAGAACTAAGAATCCAGATACCTCTGACCATACTATTGCTCAGGCACTAGTAGCTGGATTCACTGGCCAACTAAAGAGCTGGTGGGATCATTATCTCAACCAAACTAAACGTGATACGATATTAAACGCTGTTAAAACGGATCGGTTAGGCATTTCAATTAAAAATGAAGATGGTGAAGATATACAGGATGCAGTTGCAACCTTAATCTTTGCTATAACTAAACATTTTATTGGAGATCCTTCTAAACTTAAAGATAAAGATTCTGATCTATTGTCAAACTTAAAATGTCCTAAACTTGAAGATTTTTGTTGGTACAAGGATATCTTTCTCACCAAAGTATTGATGAGAGAAGATTGTAGCCAACTATTTTGGAAAAAAAAATTTCTAACAGGTCTCCCGACCCATTTTGAAGATAAAGTGAGAACAAAATTAAGAGAACAGAATAATGGAACTATTCCATATGATGATCTTACATATGGTGATCTTATCAGTACAATTCAAGCCGAAGGAATCGCTAGATGTACAGATTATAAACTTAGACAACAAGAGAAGAAAGATAGAAAAGAAGGAAAGAAAGAACTAGGTTCTTTCTGTGAACAATTTAGGTTTTCTTCTCAATCTCTAGCCCCGTCCACAAAGGCTAAAAAGAAAGAGAAAAGAGCCAAAAAGAGAAGTGTTAAAACTAGTACAACTAGTACAGCTTCTCCTTCAACTTCAAGAAAACCTTTTCGAAGGAATAATAGGAATAAGAAACCTGGCCAAAACTTTATAGAGAAATGGTTGCAACCATCTTCCAATAAAACATCTTCTAGTAAACCTACTGGACCTTGTTTTAAATGTGGAAGAATGGGCCACATTTCAAGAGAATGTCCTATGAAACAGAAAATCAATGAACTTGATGTTTCAGATAAATTTAAACAAATACTTTCAAACCTCTTTCTCTATTCAGAAGAATCTGATATTGGAGAAGAAGGACTTCAAATAGATGAAATTTATTCTTCAGCTGAAGAAGATAATAATCCTGATGAATCTGAAGAAGGAATTAAAGATAACTGTAAATGTATTAATATGTTAGCTAAAGAACAAAGTATTCTCATTGACTTTATTGATGAAATTAAAGATCATGAGAAACGAAAAGAATTTCTTATTAGACTTAAGAAAGATCTTGAACAGAATTGTAAACAACCACAAACTAGTAAAAACACTTACGATCTAAAGGAAATATTTGATAGGTTTAAACCTGAAAAATCAAATAATAATGTAACCATAAAAGATCTTCAACAAGAATGTATACAATTAAGAAAAGACTTCAAAGAATTAACAATTAATAGTGAAAGAGATATTAGTGACTTAAGAATAAAAGTCACTAGACTTTTATTACATAATCAAACTTCTTCCTCTAAAACCTCACCTTCTCTAACAGGCAATAATGAAACTGAAGAATCAGATTATGAGGCTTCAGATAATGAAGAACCAGAAACTGAAAAAGATCCTTATCTCCATTTGTTAACTAGAATTAATTATCAGAAATGGCATGTTAGATTAACCATTATTATCAATAAAGAATATGAAATTGATACTATAGCATTAATTGATTCTGGTGCAGATCTCAATTGTATTCAAGAAGGACTGGTTCCTATTAAATATTTTGAGACTACAAAGGAAAAATTAAATGCTGCAAATGGTAATAAACTTAATATTAATTATAAATTAACAAATGCACATGTGTGTAATGGAGGAGTCTGTTTAAAGACACCTTTCTTACTTGTCAAAGATATTGGACAAAATGTAATTTTAAGAACTCTATTTCTGAATCTAATTCAACCATTCCAGGTTGATAATAAAGGAATACAGGCTAATTTTAAGGATAAACAAATTGTCTTCTAATTCATTAGCCCTCCACAATTAAAAGACTTAAATCTTTTAAAAACTTTATCAATTCTACCAGAATTAAATGTAATAGAAAGAAGAACTAACCAACTATTCTTTTTAAAGAAAGAGATTGCTCATAGAAAGATTGAAGAACAACTAACTCATAGAATTATTCAACACGAGATTGATATTTTCCAAAAGAAATTAGAATCAGAAGTTTGTTCTGATCATCCTAATGCTTTTTGGGAAAGAAATAAACATATTGTTAAATTACCTTATATAAAAGATTTTCAAGAAATTAATATACCAACCAAGGCCAGGCCTATTCAAATGAAAAAGGAACTCTTAAAACACTGTATTGAAGAAATTAAAGATCTTTTAAAAAAGAAATTAATTAGGCCAAGCAAATCTCCTTGGAGTTGTGCGGCCTTTTATGTTCAAAAAGCTTCTGAGCTTGAAAGAGGAGTTCCCAGACTTGTGATCAACTATAAACCCCTTAACGATGTATTACAATGGATTAGATATCCATTACCATACAAACAAGATTTAATTCAGAGACTTTCTAACGCTAAAATATTTTCAAAATTCGATATGAAGTCTGGATTTTGGCAAATCCAAGTTCATGAAGAAGATAAATATAAAACTGCATTCACAGTTCCATTAGGGCATTTTGAATGTAATGTAATGCCGTTCGGATTAAAAAATGCACCTTCAGAATTCCAAAATATTATGAACGATATATTCACTCCATATATTAACTTTACGATTGTTTATATTGATGATATTCTTGTATTTTCTAACTCTATTGAACAACACTGGAAACATCTTAATATCTTCTTTCATGTTATCAAAACTAAAGGTTTAGTCTTGTCTGCAAAAAAAATAGAACTTTTTAGAACTAAGATTAGATTCCTAGAATTTAATATCCACCACGGACTATTCTTCCTATTGACAGATCCATTGATTTTGTCAATAAATTTCCTGATATCATCAAAGATAAAACTCAACTCCAAAGATTTTTAGGATGTTTAAATTATATCTCAGATTTCTTCCCAAATTTGAGTCAACTCTGTGCCCCTCTTCGAAAAAGATTGAAAACAGATCCACCAGCATGGACGGATGATCATACTCAACTTGTCAAAACTATTAAACAACAGGCTCCTAGGCTTAAGTGTCTAAACATAGCCAATCCCAAAGCCTTTAAGATCATCCAAACTGATGCTTTAGGGGTAGGGTTTGGAGGAATTCTACTCCAAAGAGAAGATGATAAAGAAAAAATAGTTCGTTATCATTCAGGAACTTGGAACCCAGCACAGCAAAACTATTCAACAATCAAACAAGAAATTTTGTCTATTGTTTTATGCATTACAAAATTTCAAAGTGATATTTTAAACCAAAAGTTTTTAGTCCGCGTTGATTGCCAAGCGGCTAAATCTGTTTTACAAAAAGATGTAAAAAACTTGGCATCAAAACATATTTTTGCCCGATGGCAAGCAATATTATCTATTTTTGATTTTGAAATAGATTATATTAAGGGAGAAACGAACTCTGTCCCAGACTTCCTAACTAGAGAATTCCTTCAGGGAGATCGAGATCAAAATGTCCACTAGAGGAAGAGGTCGGGGCAGGTCTGCTGCCCCACCAAATGCTTGACCAAGAACTCAATCATCTAACACTGAGAGTTCTTTGGCTCTCACCACAACTCCAGAATATTATTCTCAAGCATCTGCAAGAAAGAAAAAATCTTGGGCAGATATTGCCGAGGAAGAAGAACTCAGAACTCTTGAAAGAATGGCTGATAGCCATCTCAACTCTCAGCTCAACACTCTGGAACGATGGGCTAATCAAGCTTTAGCCTGTAAACAATATTCACCAGAACAGTATCTTGCCCTTTCAAAGGATCAAGGCACTTCATCAGCAATTGTTAAAAATCAAACATTTGCTGAGGCAACTTCTTCAAAACAGGTGGCAGTTTCTACTTCCAATCAAAAAACTCTTCAAAAAACTGAGCAGTTAGATATTGCTCCTAAATCAAAATATTTTCAAAAGGTTGATCCACTTGATCTTTTTCCAGTAGAAAAAGAATTTGCTGGAATGGGAGCAATAGAAATTGCAAATAAAAACTTTTCAAAGAAATTTCAGTTTCACCCCTGGGATTTTAACAAAACTCAAAAATTTTATGAATTCATTTTAGTTGATACTAAATCAGCAGTTTTTAAACACCATTTTGATAAAGCTGATCCAAGTATCATAACTCATTCAACTTTCAGAATTGTCAGGATTCTTTCATTTTCAGAATGGAATCAGGATCCAATCAAATCAAGAAAATTCTCAGTGGATTTTCAACCAACTTTCTTCAATTACCATGACTATCAAACTGCCTGGTATAATACTCTTTATTACCAAAATCAAAGTTATCGTCATACATGGATGATCTTCTTTGATAAAACTTTCAAACTTGATGTCCTAAACTGGTTCTTAGATTGGTGAGATTTAATTGGTCCTTTACCAGAAATCCTCCCTTCTAAGGTTCTTGAAGGTTATTAGATCTTTCAGGAAAAAATTTGTCCTCCACTTTCCCAACTTAACTATCCTAAAATGTTGCTATTTTATGGACATTTTAGTTTAGCCTGGACCATGGCATGGAGGTATGATCTTGTTACAGGTAATCATATCCCAAGATTGGTTCGAACTTTTTCAGTCAAATGGTGGGATGGTTCTTATGTAGATCATATACAGCCAGAAAGAATTCAAAACTGGTTCAAACAGCACCCAACAATTTGCAGTTCAGGATCTGCTGATGCTGCAAAGGTTATGTTGGACAAAAATAAGATTATGCATAAACTCGCAACGTCTTCTACAATTTCTAAAAAGGAGTTGAAGAATCAGCTTCTTGCAGCCCTTTCATAAATAGAAGATGATAATAAATTAGATGACTCAACTGAATCAACAGCAGAACTTGGCCTTGATGATGATGATGATTTTAGGCCTTCAGACTATCTGTTCAACTAAAATACTATATTTCCCTGGTAGTGGATTTGTCTCCATACAGGGTAAATTAGTTTTAACTCTACACCGAAAGTGGATTTGTCTCCACTCGGTTGTTCAGCTTGTCAGGCGCCGAAAGGAGTCACGCGTGACATTTCAAGACAAGAATCAATTATTGCTACAGTAAAAGTGGTTACTGTTTGGCACTGTAGCAGTAATCAAAAGTCAAAAGGAACTCATTTGTCGATCATGTGACCAACATCCTACACTGTAGTCATGTGAAGCCATGATTACCTTCAACCATCAGATGGCTTTCTTTTTCTTATGTAAGGAGATCGAATTGCATTCTCAACTCAGAGTTTGTTTACCCCTTCAACTTGTAAACCTCTCCTGAACCCCATCTAGATTGTAATCCTTTCTTCTGGAGTTCAGATACTATCCAGTTCTAACTATCTCCCGAAATTTGTAAGTTTTTATCAATATATAAACTGAAACTTTTTGAATTCTTTCAATTATCAACTGTTTTCATTATATATCTTAGTATTTGAATATTGTTTATCAACTGTTTTCTTATCTGCATCTCGGTCCGGGTAACAATGGTTATATATATATATATATATATATATATATATATATAATTGTGGGGATTTAATCTGGCCATTGGATTAGATACCCTTGTCATGGATCTCACGTCTGCCAAAAATCATAGTGATTCGATGTAGGCATCTCAAAATACAGACTGAATTTTGACTGCTGAAAACTGTCACAGTTTTTCTCAGTAACATATCTGAGAAACCAACTGTTGGATCACTGTGATTTTTGGCATGCCTGACATTCATATGCATAGTATCTAATCCAACGGTCAGTTTTTCAAAATATGCATCCCACAATCACCTATAAACTTTATGGTGTAAAAATCAACATGTGCTGATAGGATCATTTCTGTGTATATAAATATATGGAATCACTTCCCTGTTTTCCAATTAATGAGATGCATGCGGAGTCCAGGTAGACAACTATTCATATATATCATGTATAGATAGTAGGATTGGAAAATAATGGAGTTTTTTTTTAAATTGGCCTTTTAAAAAAAAATATATGGGAGAGTGGCCCTCGCAAAAAAATATTTGGGAGAATGGCCCTCTGACTCGCGTTTGCGTAGAAGTAACAACTTCCCATTATTAAGTTGGAAAGAGTACTGCAGGTTTGCCTTTCTTTCCTCATTTTGCCTCTCTGACAGCTGAAATTAAAGTTATCACTTCTCTTTTCTTCTTTCTGCACCCAAAATGTGCCCCAAGGAAATTTCTTAAACCCCACACCTCTCTTTCTCTCTCTCTCTAAAACTTAAAATGTTCAAATATTGAAAGAAAGAGAGTGTTCTTGGAGCTTCTCTCTACGAATTTACACATTCAAGTTTTTTTTTAGAGAGAGAAAGAAGTTTTAATATTGATTAGTTGAAGTTGTAGTTTTTTGAGATGATAAGAGGATGACTACTCCAACTCCAACCAAGTTCATAAAAAAAAAAGAGAGGCTGATAACACTTATCAAGAATGATAACACTCTGTTAATGGATGATAACCAAGTTCATCAAAAGAATGAGCCAGTACTGAGGGTAGAGGCTGCATGATCATGAGCTTGAACGCATGTATTATTGTGTTGTGCTGTAAGTTGGCATGAAATCAAGTTTATGGATGCCCATGGACACGCTTATATATATATATATATATATATATATATATATATATATATATATATATGCGCATGCATGCTTTTCTTCTTGATTCATAAACTCTTCATTTGCATTACTTACGTAAAGAGCTTCAAATTCTAACACTTATCTTTTCATGGTTTTTTTTATTTCCTTTTTTTTTTTTTTTTTGCAACACAAATTTCAGGTACTCTCCTTACTCGCCTGATAACACTCTGTTTCTCTTTTAAGAACATTTTAAGTTAGAGAGAGAGAGGGGGGTGGGGTTTAAGAAATTTTCTTGCACACGTACTTTTTGGGTGAAGAAAGAAGAAAAGATGAGTGATGGCTTTAATTTGAGCTGTCAGAGAGGCAAAAGGAGGAAAGAAAGGCAAACCTGCAGTACTCTTTCCAACTTAATAATGGAAAGTTGTTACTTCTACGCAAACGCAAGCTCTAACAAAATTTTCAAATTTTTTTCAATGAACCGCTGTTACAAACAGCGGTTTTTGATCATTTTTAGATAAACTGGGAGCATACCTATATAACCGCTGTTTCAAACAACGGTTTATCGCTTTGACCGAGTCAAAGGGCCATTCTCCCAAATAAATTTTGCGAGGGCCACTCTCCCATATATATTTTTTTAAAAGGCCAATTTAAAAAAAAAACTCAAAATAATGAGAAGTAAAACTGAATATGCATCAGTGCACTTGAATCCAGCAGTGTTAAGAATATAAATGCCAGATGCCAGATGCCAGAAATTATGCGAGGAGATGCCAGTAAACAATAGACCTGACTTTTAGTTGGTGCGTGCCAATAACTTCCAGTACATTAAATAAATAAATAACTTAATTATTATTAATTTTTTTTTTTTTTTTGGAAGTATGATTAACACACCACACAGTATATATTAATATATGAGTAATTTTTGTACGGTTATATACAATATATAAATTTATGTGAGGAATTGAGTATTTAGTCAATGTAAGATAAGTATTAGAAAAATCGATCATGTGAGATCAGATATTCTTCTTATGCATGTTATCCGTGCCAAAAATTATAATGATTTGACTGTCGTTTTCTAAAACACAGGTTATGAAAAATTGTGATAGTTTTCACTAATATATATTGTCACAATATTTTGGACTATATTTTAGAAACCAACAGTCATATAATTGTGATTTTTGATATTCATGACATGTATAAAAAGAATATCTAATTCAATAGTTGGTTTTGCAACATAAAAGTTTATGCGAGAACTTAGGTTTTTAATCAATGTGGAATAATTAGGTATTTTAAAAAACTGATCATTGGATTAAATATTCTTATTAATCATGTAATGAATGCCAAAAATTACAATAATTTTACGGCCGGTTTCTAAAACACAAACTGTAAAAAACGTACTGTGACAATTTTCACCATTTGATACCGGCACAAATTTTCATAATCTGTATTTTAAAAATTATCTATCAGATTATTTTAATTTTTAGCACGCATGAAATTTAATTATAGAAAGAATATTTAAACATCGGTTTTTCAACGTACTTATTCCATAATGATTAAAAATTCAAATCCTAACATAAAGTTTATACATGTATATATATGCATGTACCCGTAAAAAAAAATTCCTAATGATAACATGGCATGATTTAATTATTGTGAACTCGGCCGACAACTCTCAAGTCAAGTCTAAACTGTTAAGTACTACTCCGGTACAATTTGTTTATTTGTGGAACCCATATGTCCAACGGTGCTTTAGGATCTATGCTTCCTACCCATATGTCTTGTACTCTTGTATATTGATGTCTTTATTTTTGTAAGAGACAGGGATCATTTGACTTGCGATTGTGAAAAGATAAGTTTCCCTTGGGATTGTTAAGCATATATTCGAAAATTGGAGGTTGTTTTAGTTGCTTTATGAAATTAAGAGTCCGTTTGAATTAGTTTTTACTAAGTCACTTTTGGAGAACAATTTCTTCACATGTCTTTTTAAGATTAAGCTCAAATCACGTTTTGACATATTAGAATTTCATAAATGTAGGAAAAGCTAACAAAAGCTAGGAGGTCTGTGAAAATTAAACTTCCATATTAATAGGAAGGAAGCTGGCTTAGCTTAATCGAAATGAATCGGAATTTTTCTTCTATGATTGATCGGTGTAAACATCAACAACTCCAATTTGGATCATGAGTTTCTCCTCAACAAATAAGTGCTTGGGCCAATAAAATCCTACCTAATGGAGAAATGGTTGGAGAGGTGACAAAACCCTATTCTTTTCATTACAACACTAATAAATCGGAAAAAGGTGGATTATTTTGTGAAAGAATTTTTGGGCCAATAAATGGTGGGATTTGTGCCTGTGGAAATTATCTAATAATCGGAGATGAAAAAAAAAGACCCGAAATTTTGTGAACAATGCGGAGTCGAATTTGTTGAATATTCTCGAGTATGAAGATATCAACATGAAAATTTTGTCATTCATGCTATCATTCCTCAAGTTGGTAAAAAGTGATTATCACTCCATCTCTTTAGATCAAGTGAAATTTTAAACTCCAAAATTGATTTTTGTACCAGTTAAGTTAGCTCGTGTGATTGTTAGACATATAATGGAACATTGGTGGTTGTTTTCCTTGCTTTTTGAGAGAGAAAAAAGCATGGTCCACACAAAAAATAAAAAGTGGAAATAAAAAAAAAAAAAGGAAAAAGAAAAAAAGAAGGACCAAAAAGAGTATAGGAGGCCAGAAGAGCTTTCCCTTCAAAGAGGAAAATCAGGATAGGACAAATATACGAAAAAAATGTCCCAGCTGAACAGACAATCAGCGTAAGTTGTGGGCTAGAAGTACCTTGGCAAGTAACCTCTCCAAACTCTGGAGCTGCTTATTTTGGAGGTCAAGTCGCATACCATCGCTGTATGTAATATGGTCCATCTTTGGACCGTGACTCGAGCATGTGGTCTAGGCAAGCATCATAATAATTTGTTTGTAAGGAAAATTGTCTATTGATCTCCTTTATTATTAGTATTTTTCATTTTATACTTTTAGAATATTAATTGAGATACATTGATCTCCTATAGTTTTGATTTATGGAATTTTGTACTAAGGGTGCTCACGGTGCGATTCGGCCGGTTTATAGCACTAAAAAGGAACTAAACCGTGAACCTCAATTTGAAAAAAATTGGAACCGTGGCCGACCATGGTAGGGCCTGAAATCAGCGGTTCGTGGGCGGTTTAGTGCAGTTTGGTTTGGTTGGTTGAGCCGGTTCAGCAGGTTGGGCCAAATTTTACATTTTCACATTTTTTTAGCCTAATTTTATGAACATTGAAAGACTTTTTTGGACCTGAGTCTATTTTTATTCACATTCAGCAATTGGGGGTCTAATTTTATGGACATTTTCACATTTTTTTCGGCCTGTTACTTAACGTGCTTTTGTATAAATTTATAATGAAGGATGAAAAGGGAGTACAAAAATGATGGACGAATAGAATTGTCGTATTTATAATGATGATAGGAGATTCAAGGTGAGCATATTGAAAACCGTCATTCTTAATTGATTGTTGTAGATTTTGTTTATTTGTTTGATATATTTGTAATGATGATAGGAGGTTCGGGGTGAACATATTCCTTATTGATTAAATATTCAAATCCTAACATAAGTTGTGGCATGATTTAATTATTGTGAACTCGGCCGACAACTCCGGTACAATTTGTTTATTTGTGGAACCCATATGTCCAACGGTGCTGTAGGATCTATGCTTCCTACTCCTAGAGACTCAATACAACTGGCTTTGCTTAAGATTTTGATAAAAAAATTTATAATTAATACATAACATTTGATCTTGTTACGTACATTTTAAGAAGTAAATGGTCATAAATTTGATTCTTCCATTGGACTTGCCACAAGCTAATTGTTTTTTTAGGCATTATTTCATACAGAATGGTTAATACCCTTGTGTAAATGGCTATATATATCCTTGCTTGTGTCTTGTACTCTTGTATATTGATGTCTTTATTTTTGTAAGAGAGAGGGATGAAAAGATTAAGTTGCCCCTGGGATTGTTAAGCATATATTTGAATATTGAAGATTGTTTTAGTTGCTTTATGAAATTAAGAGCCCGTTTGAATTAGTTTTTGCTAATTCACTTTTGGAGAACAATTTCTTCACATATCTTTTTAAGGTTAAGCTCAAATCAGATTTTGACATATCGGAATTTCATAAATATAGGAAAAGCTAGCAAAAGTTAGGAGGTCTGAGAAAATTAAACTTCTAGATTAATAAGAAGGAAGCTAGTTTAATCGGAATGAATCCGATTTTATCTTCTATGATTGATTGGTATAAACATCAACAACTCCGATTTGGATCATGAGTTTCTCCTCAACAAATAAGTGTTTGGGCCAATAAAATCCTACCTAATGGAGAAATGGTTGGAGAGGTGACAAAACCCTATTCTTTTCATTACAACACTAATAAATCGGAAAAAGGTGGATTATTTTCTGAAAGAATTTTTGGGCCAATAAAAAGTGGGATTTGTGCATGTGGAAATTATCAAATAACCGGAGATGAAAAAGAAGACCCGTAATTTTGTGAACAATACGGAGTCGAATTTGTTGAATATTCTCGAGCATGAAGATATCAACATGAAAATTTTGTCATTCATGCTATCATTCCTCAAGTTGGTAAAAAGTGATTATCACTCCATCTCTTTAAATCAAGTGAAATTTTAAACTCCAAAAGTGATTTTTGTACCAGTTAAGTTGCCCATGTTATTGTTAGACATATAATGGAATATTGGTGGTTGTTTTCCTTGCTTTTTGAGAGAGAAAAAAGCATGGTCCACACAAAAAATAAAAAGTGGAAAAAAAAAAAAAAAAAAAAATGAAGGTAAGTCTAGTCAACCAAAAAGAATATAGGAGGCCAGAAGAGCTTTCCCTTCAAAGGAAAAATCAGGATAGGACAAATATACGAAAAAAATGTCCCAGCTGAAGAAGACAAGCTGGCGTAAGTGTTGGGCTAAAAGGACCCCAAGTAATCTCTCCAAACTCTGTGGAGCTGCTTATTTTGGAGGTCAATAGCATACCATCGCTGTATGTAATATGGTCCCTCTTTGGACCGTGACTCAAGCATGTGGTCTCGGCAAGCATCATCATAATTTGTTTGTAAGGAAAATTATTTATTGATCTCCTGTGTTATTAGTATTTTTCATTTTATACGTTTAGAATATTAATTGAGATACATTGATCCCCTATAATTTTGATTTATAGAATTTTGTACTAAGAGTGCTCACGGTCCGATTCGGCCGGTTTATAGCACTAAAAAGGAATCAAACCGTGAATCTCAATTCGAAGAAATTTGGAATCGTGGCCGACCATGGTAGGGCCTGAAATCAGCGGTTCGTGTGCGGTTTAGTGCAGTCTGGTTTGGTTGGTTGGGCAGGTTCAGCAGGTTGGGCCAAATTTTACATTTTCACATTTTTTGGGCCTAATTTTATGAACATTGAAATACTTTTTTGGGCCTGAGCCTATTTTTATTCACATTCAGCAATTGGGGGCCTGATTTTATAGACATTTTCACATTTTTTTCGGCCTGTTACTTAACGTGCTTTTGTATAAATTTTATAAAAATAAAAATATTTTTTTAATACCTTATATCTTCGATCGGTTTCGGTGAACCGTGGTTTACCAAATGCAAAACCGTGAACCGGACCAGAAATTATAAAATTCTAATACTCCAACCGAACGGGACTGATAATGGATTAGAAACCAACCAAACCATCCATAACAGTCTGGTTTCGTTTGATTCGTCGGTTTAATTTGGTTTATGCCTACCCCTACTTTGTATCCTTCTGTCAATTAGCCATTTACTTCTTTGACTAAAATAAATGATGTTACACTTCTTATTTTTTCTGTGCATTATTTATCTTATATTGCTAATGTATTTATACGTATATCGATGAAGTTTAATGTGTTTTTTTCAATATATTTTATTATTTAATAATTTATTTTCTCCATAAAATAAATAAAATTCATAATAAATAAAACATATTAAGAAAAATCAAGAAATTTCACCAATATGCTTATAGATATATTAGCAATCTAAGATTAATACTGCATAAAAAAATAACAAGCCTAACACCATTTTTTAGTCAAAGAATCAAATGGCTAATTGGCAAAATGGTGAAAAATGCTACAAATCAAAACTGTATGGGCTCAATGTATCATAATCGATACTCTAAGGGTGTAATGAAAAAAAATGATAGTATAGGAGGTCAATCGGTAGCAGATCCGCCATTGCCGGAATAGTCTTGGTCGTCTTCCTTTAAAAAAAGCTTATCTATCTCCTTCCTCTCTCTGTCTCTCTCTTTCTCCGCAGATCTGCCATTGTCGAGATTGCAACGAGCTTCTCTCTTTGCTCTCTCTCTATCTTTCTCTCACTTTTAGCAGATCCGCTGAGCTTGCAACAAGCTTCTCTCTTTGCTCTCTCTCTCAGCAGATCCGCCATTGCCAAGCTTGCAGAGCTTGATGCAACTAAAAATAAAGAAACACGAAGAGGAGGCGGCTCGGAAACATGAAGAGGAGGAGGAGGAGATCAACACTATTTGAGGATGGATCCGTGCAATCGCTCTCTTCACCTTTATGCTCCGTTTGGTAGGAGGGATGAAAAAAATAGAAGGTAGGAAAGTAGGAGGGATGGGCTTTCCTCCCTCAGGGGAGGGAAACCCTTTTTCCTTCCTGTGTGTTTGGTATGATGGATGGAAAAGTGGTTTCCTTCCTTCCATGTGTTTGGTAAATTGGGAGGAGGGAAAGGAAGTAAAGCACCTAAATTATAATTATACCCTCACATATATTTAACCAAAATGACATTATACTACTAAATTCTAATAACCATTAAAAAGATTCAGTTATATGTTCATAATTAAGAAATGATAATTTTATAAGTGGGTCTCCAATGAGAATTTTTTTTAAATTACTTTTTGTCAGAAAAATAAATTCTAATATTTATGAAATTCTCTTTCTCAGCTCCTTCCTTGGAAAGGCTGAGGGGCTTAAACCAAAAAACTGATGTTAAAATGGTCTTTTCAAAGCCCATATAAGCTGATCTCCAGTTTTACTTCTACTTTTCCGTCCGAAATTGGACGGATTGAATACCTCCCTTTTTCCCTCCACTTTTCCCTTCCCTCCATACCAAACATGTTCCAAATCCCTCTTCCCTCCTCCCACTTTTCCCTCGTAACAAGCAGGCCATTAGAGAGAGATGAGTTGTTGGATTTGATGGGTAAAATTTTTAGAGAGATAGTAATTGGGTAAATTAAAAGAGTCCAGATCTTCTGGCCCAATATTGCTGTCCCACTCCCTGGCACACTAATAGTATAGTGCCACGTGCCAAGTTTATTTCCCTCCTTCACACCCATTAAACTTCCGTTAAGAGCAAATAAAAAAAGTAAAAAATATTTATAAAAAAAAAAAAAAAAAAAGTAATAAACAACTTTTAACATATTTCATATTCTCTTTCATTTACTAGATTTGCCCCTAACATGTTTTCCACACAAAAGCAGGACAAGTTTTACTATTCTAAAATGTTGAAGCTTCAATTGACTACTCAAAATTTCATGGATACTGATGTTCTAATTCCTCCAGAAACAAACACTTTAAAAAAAAAAAAAAAAAAAACTTTCAACACTAAAAGTTCAACACATTGGTTAGCATCTCAACTGCACTTGAGAGTGAATGGAGGATGATTTCTTTTGCAAAAACAGGGAATGGTTAAATCTCCGTTATGCAGTTACAGAACATATTTTGAAAGACCAACCGTTGGATTAAAATCACTTCTTATGAATGACATGTTTCCAAAAAATCACGGTAATTGAACAGTCTATTTTTGATAAATGTTAAAATGAAGAATCGTGACTTTTTTGTTCTTCAAAATCTTACCATTTCTTCACATTTGATTTTTTAAAAAATCTACCGTTTGATGAGTGCGTTTTTTTTTTTTGCAGACATGACATTCAATAGAGGAGTAATTCATCCAATGATCGATTTTGATGAGCATGGGAATCTTGTGCCTTCATCCTAATCCATCCCCTTAAAATTCTGATCATGCTCAACCGTGCCTTTATTCTAGTCCACCATTTAAAATTTTGATTAAGCTTAACCATTCCCTATTTTTACAAAAGAAATTTTCCTCCATTCACTCTCAAGTGCTGCTGAGATGCCAACCAATGTGTTAAATTTTGAGTGTTGGAAGTTTAAAAAAAAAAAAAAAAAAAAAGAGTTTGTTTCAGGAGGAATTAGAACATCAGTATTCATGGAATTTTGAGTTGTCGGTTGAAGCTTCAACATTGTAGAATAGTAAAACTTGTCCGGCTTTCGTGTGGAAAACATGTTAGGGGCAAATCTAGTAAATAAAAGAGAATATGAAATATTTTAAAAGTTGTTTATTACGTTTTTTTTTATTTGCTCTTAACGGAAGTTTAATGGGTGTGAGGGAGGGGAATAAACGTAGCACGTGGCACTATGCTATTAGTGTGCCAGGGAGTGGGACAGCAATATTGGCAAGAAGATCTACACTCAAATTAAAAAGGCGTGATGGTTTTAGTGAGAGGGAGAGGGAGCTGTTGAGTAACCAAACATGACGTATTCACGTGAGCTGTATCCACATCATGTTGCCAGATACTACGGGAAGTTGGGTTTTGGGAATATTCACGGGAGGAGCAACATTTTCCCATTAGTTTAGGCAGTTTTTTTTCAAATGTGACCTTTTAAAAAATATATATATATCAGTCTGACCTCCGGCCTAAAATATAAACCAGAGTGACCCTCTGACCGGATCAAAAGTTATAAACCGTTGTTTCAAACAACGATTCTTTTTGGTTTCATACATCTGGTTTCATTTTTTATCAAAACATACTCCAATCTTCCACAACCGGTAAGGTCCCTCTTCAAGTTTATCTTTTTGGTTTATTACAAAAGCACTCCCATATCACAATTTACACACACACAAAAAAACCAAGCATATTCAGTTTTCTGATCAAAAGGGCTGCCGGCTTCTCACTCTCCTCGTCGGCGACAAAGATTTCAAAAAAATGAAAAATAAAAAAGTCCACATAACACCGATCTATCTCTCCTCTCCCAAACACGAGATGGCTCTCTTTCTCTCTCCGCCCAGGTTG
Organism: Hamamelis virginiana; assembly: GCA_017140935.1. Lineage (NCBI taxonomy): Eukaryota > Viridiplantae > Streptophyta > Magnoliopsida > Saxifragales > Hamamelidaceae > Hamamelis > Hamamelis virginiana. The sequence continues at coordinate 3,455,596 of JAESVK010000050.1, read as the reverse complement.
AAAGCTGGGGCGAGGTCAATTCCATTATCAAAGCCGATTTCGTAGGCTACTTTGACAACATCAACCACGCTCTACTTCTTTCCGTCCTTCGTATGTATATATCGGATTCTTCATTTATTGATCTCATTTCTCACTTCTTGAAGGCAGAGATAAGGGATAAAGAAGGAAAAAGCTATGCGGCTATCGACAAAGGAAGCTCCCTTTCCCCTGTTCTGATGAATATTTTTGCTCATCAATTGGATCTGCGCATCACAAATTCTTCCCCTTATTTGAGATATGTCCGGTATGCCGACGACTTTCTTATTGCTATTCAACCAGGCTTCCCTGAGACTATAGATGGTCTCCTTTGCTGGATCGAAAAATGATTGGAATCTCCGGTCTTCTGCAACCATATATATATATATGCTACAAGAGAACTGCAAGTGTGTCAATCCACAATTAAAGAACTGCAAGTGTGTTTTAATTGACGTGTAGCGAGCCCTGAACTTTGTTCAGAGGAGAAAGGAAAAAAATGGCTTGCTGTGCGTCTTGACTAAAGAACCGCTGTTTCAAACAGCGGTTTTATGTATCTTTTAAAGAACCGATGTTTGAAACAACGGTTTACTCCTTTTGACCCGATCAGAGAGTCACTCTGGTATATATTTTTGGGCGGAGGTCAGACTTGTATATATATTTTTTTAAAATGTTACATTTGAAAAAAACTCTAGTTTAGGTCATTTGGTTCCAAGTGCTCCAATAGAGCACTATTCATTTTTCTACTTTCCTTTTTATCTCTTTTTTTTCCTAAATCAAATACAAGTTTCCTAACACTTTTATTTATTTTCTGTCCAAAAAAAAAAAATACTTTTATTTATTTTATAAAAAAAAATAAATCCATCCCAAACTGAATTTGAATTAATTTTGAATCCACTTAAGCACCACTTTTTATTTTTTCTTCATCCGGACGCAAATGAATTTGCTTTACTTTTGAATATGGGTGTTTAAGAACCGAACGAGACCAACTGAACCGATCAAAACCAAACCAGACCGTTCTATTTGGTTGGTTTTAATGAGTGTCACGGTTTCTAATGGTTTTCATTTTCTTCAAACCGAAATGATTAGTTTGGTTCATATAATGAGAGTATACACCGATCAAACCAACCGATGTACACTCCTGCTATTTGTATAATGCTTGCTTATTTGATTGTAGTTGTATAAATTAGCCCGGAACTTATTTTGGAAATTAGTACTTGGTAGTGTTGATTACTTCATGCATAATAGGTTTTTATTTAAAAATTGCTAGTAGTTGATTTTGGGTGACACAATTTTCAAATTACTTCATGCATAACAAGTTCCAATTGCTAGTAGTTGATTTTGGGTGACACAATTTTCAAATTACTTCATGCATAACAGGTTCTGCATTGCTAGTAGTTGAAAAGAGAGAGAACATAAGAGTTGGCGTGACAAAATTTTTTTGGGCGTGACAATTTTTTTGAGTGACATAATTTTTATTTTATTTTTTTCCAAATTAGTGGCTATCAAAACGGATGATAGATCGACCGAACCAAGCCAAAAAAATTTCCTATTTTGGTTAGTTATCATGAGTGTCACGATCCCTAATAATTTTCATTATTCTCAAATCGAATTAATTAGTTTGATTCATATAATGAGAGTATGAACCGACTAAACCGGCCGATATACACCCCTACTTTTGAATGCACTAATGAACATGGCCTTAAATTTGAACCACAACATTTCGTATTTTCTTGTGCCGTTAAATTGCGCTGGCTGGATTCCCGCAATTTCGAGATTGAAAGCCTTCCTCGAGGCTGTACCCGTTGCGACCACATGAGCGCGATCACGAGTTTGCGTGACTTCACACATTTTGGCATTTTGCCAACAAAAAAAACAGGACTAAAAAGAGAGACTGAAATCTCGAGAGTCAAGAGTTTGTTTGGGGCCTTTTGGGGGCTTGGGGCTTGAGGCCTAGAGGTGTGTGCCGATTTATTAGGAACGGATTTAAGGGAAAATCATCCATCATTCTATTTTTAGAAATCTAGATCCTCACCTTGGTAATTTTTTGTGCTTTTTTTTACTTAGATGTTAAGATCATGCTACGTCATCCAAATATACTATTCATCTCTCACTTTTGATGATGTATCATGATTTAAAATATCAGGTAAATATAGACACTAAAAAATACAAACAGAGGATCCGGGTTCTATTTTTGGTGGGTGCTGAATTCTCTCGACCACTGTTGAACTGTAATTCTTAAAAATTAACAGATTGATTAAACATTTTAGTAATTTTGAATTATCGGATTGAACGAGTTGGGCAGTTAGTGTCTCACACTGTCATTATAGTTTTATTCATTAAATAGAGCCGATTTAAGAACATAATTTTCTATTTATTATATATATAATGCCTACTTTTTTTTTCCCAAATTGATTAGCTTAATTAGACTTAAAATATTGACTTAATGACCTCCGAGTATCAAAAAAAACAAAAAAAAAAAAAAAAAAAAAAAAAAAACTACGACTTTTAAGGGCTTTAGGGATTATGAGTGTGATGGATTCTTTTATATTTTTTTAATACATACAAATCTGGTAGGTTTGTTTAAGTCACTGGTAGTTTTTAAAAGTGCAACCTGCCAATGGAAGCGCCCAGACAATATAGTCATAAAATCATCTGACCTCTTAAACCGCACAGGTTGGTTCGGGTGGAGTCGGGATGGGCAATTCGGCGCTGGTTGGACGGATTTTTGCACAACCATATTGAGGCCTTCCCATAAAATAAAAAAAATATAAAATAAAAAAATGAGAAAATGATATTTTAGTACCTTCGACTTTGGGGTGAATACCAATGTAGTTCTAAACTTTTTTTTTGCTCAATTAAAGCCAATTTTTTTAAAAGTTATATCAATGTAGGAGATTAACCGATTGAATTAACATTTTGTTTGTTAAAATTGACGATTATTGACTGAGTTGTTGATTTAATTAACATTAACTGATTGACAACCTAGTTAGCAACCGTCAATTTTAATAGATATAATGTTAATTCTATAAGTTAATGTCCTACATTAGTAAAAAATTTAAAAATTTTGGACTAAATCGAGCAAAAGTAAAGTTGAAGGACCACATTGGTATTCGATCAGCCCAAAATTAAAGGTACTAAAATGTTATTTTTCCAATAAAAACTATACTCACATCTCATTAAGCTTTAATCTCAATAATTCTATATATATTTGACACTTATTTTTAATGGGACAATTGTTAATTACAATATGTATAGAGTGTCTGCAAATGAGCCGATCCAAATCAAATTTTGGCCTACTTAAGCTTGGTTTGGTTAAAACTTGATTATTTAACTTCGAGTAGCTCGAGCTATGGCTAACTGTGCCGAGCTTTGGTTTGTTGAGCTTGGCGCATTTTTTTTTTTATCGAGCTTGTTAGTGAGCTCTTTATGAATGATTTCATTCATCTACAACCCTAAATTATAACAAGAAGAACAGTTAAAAACTAATGCATGAAAGCCTAAAATAAATGGCTTCTATATACTAAGCCTATACTAGAAATCACAAAGAAAAGCTTCCCCCCTAAAAAAAAAAAAAAGCGGCTTGTATGTGTTGAGCTTATTCAAGCCTAAATCATAATTTTTTTTATGAGTTTAAATACAAGTTTATTCACAAACCTACTAACAAGTTTGTTCATAAATATAAATGAGCCGAGCCTAGATTAGTTTGAGTTTGACTAATTTACAAGCTAATTCTTATCGAGCTTATTTACAAACATCAGAAACAGTTTAATTCATTTGCAGTCCTAATAACAGCCTATAATCGATACTCATTTTGAATGTGATTTCCTACATCTCTATAGTTGACTTAACTTTAATTATCGAATTTCTAAGGAACCTCATCAGCTAGCTCTTGTGTTTCAATAGTTATTTCTTATTTCTTATTTCTTATCACGTAAATGGTGACCTTTTGGTCTGATTGTAATGCATTTGTTTATTCAATTCATCTATAAGACTTTGGCCCCAATCCTCTCCATGAATGGGGTGGTACCGACTTGGGCTTAAATCACAAACAAAAGTGAGCCATCAACCCTTTGTCCTGCTCAGCTATCTGGACCCATTTGGCACAAAAGTTGCGAGTTGCGCTTCAAATGATTGTCTTTATTATTTCTTCTGATTGATGCCAATTGTAATAAATATCAAGCTACAGGTCTATCAAATTCCAGTATTTTCGATCAAGTCAAGATGTCCCAATCCTTTCAATCAGTTCTAATACCACTTTTTGAACTTTAAAAGTCGGGGAAAGAATGGTAAAAATATGAAACCCTTCATATAGCAAGATTTTATTTGGATCGGATATAAATTCTAGTCCAAAATTTTGGTCAAAATTAAATGCTTAAAATACTCTTTTTTTTTTTTTTAGTAATAATTTGTTGGTCTACAAACATACCTATTATCTAGATAAAAATTGTCGGGAGTCGAAATTAAGACCTGCACTTCATGAGGCGTGGGTCTCATCCAATTAATCTAGGGAAAGTGATTAAAATGACCTTAAATATGATCTTATTTATTAAGGAGTCCAACCAATAGGATGCTATACCAATAGTCCTCTACAGTTCAAATATAAAGTCAACTAGAATATTACATTGTCTATTATATCCGTATTCCTTAATTTCAGCAAACTTGTTAATTTCTTTAAATTTTCTGTTTTAAAATCAAATATTTATGGACATTTTTTATTTGAAATTTATGCTAAATGTTTTGGATACGGTAAGTTTGTTTAATTGAACATGAGATTAAAGATTTCATGGTATTCATATTATCCAAACAATGGTTTGGTTTTGGGTTTTCTAAATCAAAACGGGAGACATATACTTGCTGCTACTTATCTTTTTTGTTATAAAGATTATTGATTGATGAAGTTGGGCATTTGCTAGATTTCAAACGGTATTGAAAAGTGTGTTCCATGTCTAAACTTGATTTATTTTGGTTTTCTAATTGATCCCGTTCTACAGATATACATATATATTTTGTTCTACAGATTTCATGGAGTTTATATTATCTAAACAATGGTTTGGTTTTGGGTTTTCTAAATCAAAACGGGAGACATATACTTGCTGATACTTATCTTTTTTGTTATAAAGATTATTGATTGATGAAGTTGGGCATTTGCTAGATTTCAAACAGTATTGAAAAGTATGTTCCGTGTCTGAACTTGATTTTCTAATTGATCCTGTTCTACTGAGCAATTAAGGAAAGCTCTTACAAGCAAAGCAAATTTTATAATGTTATCAATTAGTATTGAAATTCAGACTAAATACATTAATCTCAATTGTTTGCTCTAGGTTCTTGTGTAGGTTTGGTCCTTAAGATATCCCTTACTGTCTTCTGAGCATTACATGAAAGCATGTCCAACTGACCAAAAGATTTTAGCATTTTTTTTTATTTCTTTATTGCCGACGGACCAAAATTGGTTCTTCCTAGTGTTTGACAATCAATAAGATTTTCAATTCTTTAACCATTATTTTGTGAAATTAATTACTTAGAAGTCATTATTAAAGTTGAATTACGTTTGACAATGATTTTGTGAATTATAATGGAAAATCAATAATGGAAGATTTTCATGATAACATGGTGGGAAAAAATGTTCATGATCCCACCAAAAAGATTGCAGATTTTAATCTCTTCAACCATTTTTTGACATTATTAACTTTATGCTAATCCAGTGAGGTCCTTACATATTTACAAGCCAAATTGGTTGTGATTCTCTTTTCTGATTTCATATCTTATCATGTCTCAATCTGTCCAAAATTGAACTACATGGTCCCAATCCATATAAAATAATGAAACTGGTTCACCGTCTAATGCGTGGAGCCTAAACATTGATTTTGAAAAGATGAAGACTCATATAGCAAAATCAAAATTTGAAATTTCAAAATTGTTAAAATAAAGGCAAGATTTTAGGAATTTAGATATGTATATTTATAAAATATTTTGGTAAACGCCAAATATGAAATAAATCCATGTACGAGCAATTGTATCTTTTTACGAACTGAAATTATGTATTCATGTATCATAAAAAATCATGAGGACCCATAGGTATAGGCATCTTATACCAAGATCCTATTGGTTAAAACCCATTAACCTAATAGGTGAATGTGTGTACATCCACTTTAAGGGAGAGATTTTGGACTTGAATAGACGAAGATGCATGATGCCCATTGGTTAATATTAGTGGGGTTTGGATTAGGAGTTAGGTTTCTATGGCTTGGGATGCATTAAAAAGAAATAATAAAAAACCTTGGTATAAAAAGGTTACAAGTGTAAACTGCATGTACCGAACAGGTTGATGAGGGACTGATCCCAAGTTTTCGGCCCTCTGTTTCTTGAATTTCTGTTCATGCAAGCTGGGTTGGGCTGTCTCTAGCTCTAAGTTTGGGCTGGATTGGCCTTAGCTTTGAGCCTAAAATTTAAGCTTGCATGTCTTGTACCCCACAAACTCAATCTGAATAGGCCCACTTTTAAGTCATTAAATCTATTCACAAGGTCCTAGTCTTGTATCTACTGACCCTTGCAAATATTGAAATGAAATGAAATGAAATTTTGCGCTTCGTCCCTTTTGTGTGATACTTCTGAAATGAAATTTGGTTAGCAAGATTTTATACTTGGGTTGGGATAAAATAAATGCATTGAAGTTGGGTTTTTTTTTTTTTTTCCAAACAACAAAATCATACCCCTGCCCCAAACCCGCTTAATATTTATAAATGGGTGTCGACGCATTTTTGTATGTTCGAATCTGAAATCTCTCTTTAAAAGTAAAAATACATGCCACTAGACCAATAGACAATTGACCGAAGTCGGTTCACTTGAGAGTAGTTCCAATCTTATATGTTCGAACTGCAAACATTCCTTTAAGCTATCAATTTTAATCCCCCAACGCTTGCAAATAGGGTGCATCAAAAAAGAACAACCCAAATCTTATTAGGATGTCGGTATTCTGATAAGATCCAAGTTTACTCTTGAGAGAGCATTCTTAATTTTCATAAAATAATTACCATGTTGCACTGTTTGTGGATGGTTACCTCTTCTACTTTGTTCCTTACTCTCTTCATTTAATCACTGTCCGAATCTCCTGAACTTTTTTACGTATTTTTGAGTCTATAAATCTCATGAAATCCAATTGAACAAAAATGCTTTAGTACAAAATACTTTAACCCAAAATTAAAAACCACCCTGACTTGTCCAGCTTTGAGTGGTGAGGTTCATTTTCTGAAATTAATTACATCTTTTCACACACCACTCAAAGCAGGACACGTCACGATAATTTTTAATTTGGGGTTAAAGTATCTGATTCTATAGTATTTTTCATCTTAGAATTAGGTTGGGACGAATCTCATTAAGCCAATCCATTTACATTGTTGGGCGATGGGCCAAGCCCATGCTTGATTTACTTGCCAAAAGCCAACATGACACCAGTATAAATATTACAAAATATTTTATTACGTTGCAATATTGTAGTCCCAACTATCTGTCCCAACCCATGTCACCAGTAGAGATAGCAACGTGGTGGGGGAGGTTTCCCACTCTCCCTTCCTCACCTCCACTTGTATAACCATTCTCCATCCCCTTTCCCGTTCGATATAATTTTTATATACCATCCCCGCCCTCATAGGGAATACGATTCCTTATCTCCACTATGCCATTAATGGGTTTTTTTATTTTATTTCATTTTATTTTATTTATTGCTGTTAAAGTTGCTGCATATGCTAATTAGAATCATAAATTATAAAATTTTAAAAATAACATCCAATGACCAATGAATCAATTACAATAAATCAACCAAATGAATATGATATGAACATAACTTTTTCTTTTGCCAAAAGATATGGACATAACCAAAAAAAAAAAAAAAAATCATTGTAGACACTCTATTTTTGACTTATTAGATATCATGAGTCATTATTGCATTCCCTAATTGATTGAAAATGACCAATTATCCCGGTAGAAAGAGGCCGCCTCAAAACCATAGTTCTCTAAATTGCCATTTTTCTTAATTAGCTAGAGACTATTATTTTATGTGAGTTTTTGAATCGTTTTCTAGTTATTTCTTTTGCATTTAGTTTTTAGAGAGTCTAGAAATGTCCATATCAAATTTCAAGTCATTCCGATCGAAGCTCAATAGATAATGAGAATTTTTGTGATTTAAACAACAATTTTGTCCCTTTTCTTGCATAATTTCCATTTAACCCCCGAATTCGTCCTAGTTTGTTTAATTGGATTTGTATGGATGTTTAGAGTATAGTTAGAAGTTATAATTAGGCAATGACATGGTTTGAGAGTATTATTAGGGTTTGAAACTAAATCGACCATGATTCGACCATTTTTTCAAAATTAAAGTTTTAAAACTCTAAATTTTTTCTAAAACATGTTTTAAGAAGTTACATTTTGTTTCATAATCAATCGGTTAGTTAATTTTTCAAATCCTAGTTTGAGCCCGATAGTTCATAATGAATAACGGATTTGATTTAACCTAACTCCTTAACCACGGTTACGAATTTTCACCCTAAAAACTCCTCTAAAAACATAGAGGATTGAGTCCCGATTGTTTTGGATTTTGAATCATCGAATTTGGACTTAAAACTAACAAGATATGTCAAAAAAAAAGTTGGAGAGTCCCAAAAGTACTCGAAATCGAGCAAATACAGGAACTCTTTGATGATCGTCCAAGCTAGGATGGCCATCAGGCCACTTTGCCATGATTTTTCTCGAACTCTGAATTTTTTATTTTTTATTTTTGAGGACTTTTATCCAATTTCTTTCAACTTTTTGACCTGATAATTCATGACCTTAGGAGACTCAATGAGAGCCCTAGAATTATTTTGATCACATTTGATCTCGACTGTCAATGCTTGAGCAAATTTTCAATAAATATATAGGGACCTTGGCTTAGGGTTTTAGCATTCAATTTTCTGGAGGCTTATTTGCTTGAAGAGAGAAGGCTAAGGAGAAGAGATCCAACAACCCTATAGGTAACACTTCTTTCTAAAAAGAAAAACTGCCAAAAACATGCTAAAATTGATATTAAGGTGATATGGGTGGCAAAAATTGGATAGCCTTGTGGATATGTATGACTCACATGAACCTAAATATGTCGGAAACTCTCCGATACGCCTAAAAAGTCTATTTGAGAACTCTAAAAACATGATCACATTAAGTTTATTATTCTCTTTTTACTATTTGATTTTTAGTACGGAAAGCAGTTTATATCTAGTTGGTTTAAAAAAAAAAAAAAAACTGTATTTAATTATATCTTATTTTATGTACAAAATTGAATATATTTATAGAAAGAAAGGCATTACTAAACCATAGTAAAATAAAAACCAAACAAACTTATATTCAAACTGGCCAAAATATTATTTCATATTTGTTAAACGGCTACTAATGCAAGCTAACGCAGTGGAATTTGGTGTTGAAAAGTAAGGTAGTGGCAATCAATTGATAAGAGGGTTGGGTGGGAGAAATGGACCACGATCGGGCCCTCGTGCCATTTGTTATGAGACACAATGTAGCTGGCCAGCAGAGGGTTTTCCCATTTTGAACTCAGCCCAACCAACCAGTCATGTCAATTACAGCTTTGTTAATTTACATTTTCATATGATGCAATTTATTTGGGCCTCCTGCCGTCCTACGGGCCTCGTAGACTTTCTTTACATGACATAAAATCAGTCACCTTCATGGGTGGTGACATTGTTCTTTCTCAAAAAGCAATCTCTCTCTCTCTCTCTCTCTCTCTCTCTCGCTGTGTGTGTCTGCGCAAGCATGATTCCTCTATCTGAAAGCTTAGTCCCACACATGTAAAGACGAAGACAATCAAAGTGGGGTAAGCTTAAGTTATCCTTTTGGAAAGTCGGTGCCTTGCTGATGCTCTCTTCTCACAAAATCAAAGCGGATGTGTTACTCTGACTAGACTTTTATTGTCCCACTTCGAACTTATTCCATTCTTAAAGTCTCACATAAGACATGTCAACTAGTATTATTATAACTACTGCTACTACTACTTAGACTAGTTGGTAGTACACGCAATGCATGTACGAGAAAAATTAAAAAAAAAATAGCTGGTGTGTCGAAATTTCATATATATCTATTCATTTTGTTTTTGTAAATGTATTAATTATGAATATTTTCACAATTTGAAGTCACATAACATACGTTTCATTGGACAAGGAGGAGGGGTACTCGTATAGTATGACAAATGTATTAATTTTGTATTTTTGGGTACAGAAGTTCTGTGCTGGATTTGGTACGTACAATTAATTATTTTCCACTTGTAACAAATGGACATACTGTTTTCGCCACTAGGCCTGAATTTCAGAAGTTGACGCTCGTCGTCGATAATGAATTACTGGTGAAGCGCACATAAGCCAAGTCATGATTGGTATTGGGTAATTGTCTGAGCTCGCGCGACTTGCAAGCCCTCCACCTTGTTGCTACATGCATATATATATATATATATATAGCTGCTATTCTTTTGTCTCAAAAATGAATTCAGTTCCACACAATGTGCAACTCTTGGAATTCTTTTTTCAATGATTGCAGCAGTAAATTAAAATTAGCCTCTTACTTCACATGCAAAAACTCTATATAGAGAGACTCTATTATAAGTTAGCTAGGTGCACCTTATATATAAAGTTGCGTAACATAATCTGCTTTGGGCTAATTGTAAAATAGATTTTGAAAAATCGACTGTTGGATTAGATATCCTTTTTATACACGTCATTCATGCCGAAAATCACAGCAATCCAATGGTCGATTTTTGAAAAATATTATTGTGGAAACTTCCACTTTTTTATTTTTCAAAATATCACCACTTTAAAAGTCTACAAATTTCCACAATTTATTTTTTCAAATACTGATGGTTGGATAATTGCGATTTTTGGCATGTATGGCATACATAAGAAGGGGGTATATAATCTAGCTGTCTTATTTCAAAAGCTGTTTTGCAATTGATTTTATGGAGGTCACCTTACGCAATGTGCACCTTACGAGTTTATTTATTTGGAAACCAACCGTTAAATTACTGTGATTTTTTGCATGCATGACATGCATCTACTAAAAAACTATCTAATCCAAATGTCAATTTTTAAAAATATGTTATGTAATTGGTTCTACACAAATCACTACAATCATACAATTTTGTGTAAGATACATCTTATAGCGGACGGACTCCCGTGTGTGTGTGCGCGCGCGCGCGCGTGTAGGAAAGAGACAGATGTCAATGAAATGGTTAAAGTCTCTTACTTAACATGCAAAAAAAAAAAAAAAAACACACACACACACTCTCTAGCTCTCTCTCTTTATTTTATATATATATATATAGGCCGGTTACAGTGAGCGACTCGCTCAAAGAGTGCTTCCCTCAATCCCCAAAAGCACATCATCAAATGGCCAATGTTTAACGTACGGAAAGCACCGTCTGACAGCCCTCTGTGCACTGTCAGCGAGGTATGTCGGTGTGGGTATGATCCAACCGCAGCTACTATATATAGTGGCTGGCACTTCACACTAATAAGGAACAACCACTTGAGTATCTATTAGTGGATGCCATTTTGGAACCAACCGCAAATGTGATAACCAGTGGCTAGCCCATATTTTTAAAAATAATTTTTTTAAACCATCATTTTTTTCCCACCACGTGTCATTTGTTAGAATACCCATTTTTTAAAACCAATTTTTAACCCTAAACTCTAAAATCCTAGTTTTAAAATATTTATCTTTTAAAAAATGGGACCAGCCATTGGTTATCACATTTGCGGTTGGTTCCAAAGTGGCAGCCACTAATAGATACTTTAGCGGTTGGTGAGGGGTTATTATTTTTGTAATGAATATGTGTATTCTAACAAATGATACGTGGTGGGAAAAAATATTGGCTTTAAAAAATTGATTTTTAAAAATATGGGACAGCCACTGTTTATCACATTTGCGGTTGGTTCCAAAATGACAACCACTAATAGATACTTAAGCGGTTGGTTTTTATTAATGTGAAGTGCCAACCATTATATATAGTAGCTGCAGTTTGATCATTACCCACACCAACGCGCCTCTCTGATAGTGCACAGAGAGCTGTCGGGGGGTACTTTACGTACGTTAAACATTAGTTGTTTGATGATGTGCTTTTGGGGATTGAGGGAGGCGCTCTTTGAGCGAGTCGCTCACTGTAACCGGCCTATATATATATATATATATATATAGAAAAATGTTCTAGTGAGCATTTGCCGACTTTAAGCTAAAGTAAGCAAAGAACACAAACCCTTGGATCGGAATTTTGAGATGAATCATCCATTACGTGAATGAGAATCCAAGGGTTTGTTTTCTTTGCTGATTAGAACACTTCTATATATATATATATATATGGAGTCTATTACAAGATGCACCTTAATACAAAGTTGCGTAAGATGACCTACAGGGCCAATTATTAAATAAATTTTGAAAAATCAACTGTTGGATTTGATACTTTTCTTATACATGTCATGCAAACTATATATATATATATATATATGGAGCCTATTACAAGATGCACCTTAATGCAAAGTTGCGTAAGGTGACCTGTCTAAGGCCAATTATTAAATAAATTTGAAAAATCAACTGTTGGATTTGATACTTTTTTTATACATGTCATGCAAACTATATATATATATATATATATATATATATATATATATATATATATATATATATATATGGAGTCTATTACAAGATGCACCTTAATGCAAAGTTGCGTAAAGTGACCTGTCTAGGGCCAATTATTAAATAATTTTGAAAAATCAACTGTTGGATTTGATACTTTTCTTATACATGTCATGCAAACTAAAAATAACGATCGGTTTTGAAAAATGAAATCACTGTATATAAAAAATAAAAAAAACGTAAATTTGTTGTCCTTCAAAATGTCACTAGTTTTTCATATATATATATATATATATATTTCAAAAATCGACTGTTGGATCACAGTAACTTTCAGCATGCATGACATGTACAAGAAGATTATCTAATTCAACTATAAGTTTTTCAAAATATATTCTATAATTAATTCTACATACCTTATAACATACTCCATCTTACTATTATATAAAGAGCAGTGCGCTAATGTAGCAACATTAAAATTGCTTTCCTCTTTCATTCTCTTATCTCCTTAATTCTCTCAATTTCTTTATTTTTATTGGTTTATGCCATACTTTAAAATGATATGACATTGTATCATTGGTCCAATTAATTAAATAAAATTTAAACTTTCAATGTTCTTTATTGAAGTGGGTCCTATTTAAGTTTTCTTTCTCTTTTCATAATTAATTTTTGAATAATTAATGTTATTTCACCACCTTTTTCAATCACTTCACATAGACCAATGATCATTATGATCTTGAAAAAAATGAAAATATCAAATTTATTGATATAAACCATACATCAAATGCCAACTAAGGTGGGTGAAGTGGTATTTTCCATAAAATTTTTTCCTTTTTATTTATTAGTATTTTATGTATATATATATATATATATATAAAGAGAAACTTGGGTTTATATGGGCATGCGCAACAAGAGTTTATCCTTCAAACGATTATTGTCAAGTAGTACTATTCAAATGCATAATTAGGGAAAGAGGCAGATGCCAATGATAATGGTTAATTAAAGTCTAATTAGTAATTATGTAGATTACAATCAAAACATAATAATAATAATAATAATAATAATAAACTATATGCAGTAGATAGAATTAATGCAGACAAAAGTCATTGGTTAATTACTATGGGAAAAGGGTTGTAGAAAAGCCAAACAAAGAGCACAATCTCACACTTGACGCTCCCACTGGTCGGCTGGCCTTAAAGGCCGGAACACATCTGAAACCTTATCTCCAACACCCCCCAATTTCTCTCCCACCATCCATCATTTGCCAACTTCTACGCTCTATAATCATCCTCTTCAAGAATCAAATGCCCATCATACCAAATCATTGATGGGCTCCACGTACCCCTATCTCTTGCCGCCACCATCCCCTTTTTTCCTCCACGTGTCCCTCCTCTCACTTTGACACCTGTCACTCACATACAAAAGAATATCACCCACCTATGCAATGTTTGGGTCATGGGTGTTCCCTTTTATCCACTGGTTTACAAATTGAGAGATAGGGTGACGACGACAAGACAACCTCCACTAGTGCTATATATAACTTAATTAGCATCATTTTTATTTTTTTATTTTTAAATTTCCTTCCCTTTGTCGTTTTGATTAGTGATTGATTAAGATAAAATATTAATTTTTATTTAATCATATATATATATATATCCCCAATCATCTCCTTAGAGTGAGTAATTATGTTGAAATCTCTTCTCCTTTGTCGAGGTCAATGTCTATCAATTCCAAGCCATAAACTTGTCAATGAAGCTTCGGATAATTCTATCTTAATGCTCTCTCTAAACAACTTTTTATGGCTTAATGGGGTTTTTCGTACCTACTTTTCTTTTTGTCCGTGCCTTTAATTAAAACTATTTCCTTTAGAAATTCATCACGAAACCCAAGATAACGAGCTACAATTAATTTAACAGTTTAGATGTGATTTTGTTCATTATTATGACCCACATAATATTATGATCGCGTTGAATTTATAGAAAGGTTGGGATTGATTCGTCGGTGGATCAACCGAACTATATGGTTTCATCATTTCCCATCACTTTAGTTTCACAGGAAAATGATGTTTCCTAATGATAATTATTTTTAAGTCAATAATATTCTGTATCAAGTTTCGATTATGTGCACATATGATGACTTTATCTTTAATTAATTATAAGTTCTGTATCTTGAAAGATCGATCGTTAATTACATTAAATATACTTCATATGGATGTGATGCATCTCAAAAATCAATGTCAGCATTTCAAAATACATATTGTGAAAATTTGTGTCCGCTAAAAACTATTACGGATTTTCTCAATATGATCAATATGATTTTTGACATGCATAATATGCATAACAATAGAATCTGATTCAACGGTCAATTTTTCAAATTATATAGATATCCCACAGTTAGCTATAAAGTTTTATGCTTACTTTAACTAAAGTAAGCATATACGAAGAAGATGCTTTTCGATGTTGCAATATAGGTAGAGAGATATAAATCAAGTAGCATATACGGGTGACGAACAAGATTACCGAATGTTCTCGTGAAATAGGGATTATATATAATTAGTTGGAACCTCGACATCAACTTTCTTAGGTAAGGAAAAATTAAGAGATTCTCGATAATGAATTGTATTCTGGCACCATTATAATTCTTTTGAAATTCGTATGGATCGGAGTCTTGTGGTCAATTTATACCAAATATTTTTATGGAGGCCCCAGATGTTAAATCCTCTAGCTAGTGCATATCTCCTTCCCTTCTCCATATATATTCACCAAAGTGGTAGGCCCATATGCACATTGAAAGATAAGCATCTAAAACTCCTAGGAAAAAAAATAGGAAGATGCACAAAAGTGCTTGGTAAACACGTCATACCAGTAATATTGATTTCCCATACATTACTTGTCGTTCCAGCTTGTATTTTTTCGTGTTATATATCGTCTAGCTCATTTCTTTCTTTTTCTTCTTTTTTCTTTTTTTGGAAGAGGGGTGTCTAATTTTTATATATTTTCAAGGCCTACATATTAAATAAAGTTTTTTTTTTTTTTTGAAATAGTAAAACTTTATTTAAGAAAAAAAAATACATAAACATGTCTTTCTCGATCCACACAAGCATCTCCTCAATACTCATTATTACTCTTAGATAGCGCATCCGCAACATCATTAAATTATTGAGGTGCTGATCTAATCTTCGACACATTTATTCCTTAACTGCAACCAAAAATAAAATAAAATTGACTGTTATAGTCGCTATTTCTTCAATATATTTGGATAGAAAATAAAGAGTGGATGTGAGACATACTAACTTGTACAGTTTATTTCCACTCGTGATCAACTTACTGACATTCTTATCAAGGGATTAAGCTCCACTCGATTCAAATTTTTACTCGACAAGTTGAAGCTTTATAGGCGACCACCTTCAACTTGAGGGGGCTATTAACCATATTTATATATTATGTGTATTCTATCTTATATTTGAATTATCCCTTTGTAATTCTCTATAAATAGAGCAACGTAACTTCACACCAAAAATCGTCATTTTTTTAATTTGTCTACGTGGCTATTTTTGGGAAAAAATATGTGGGTAATTAGTGATTAATTGGGAGCCAATAGTTGGCAACCACATAATTTCTAGTAAAATCACTATGGCTAATTAATTACCTATGGTAATTTGATGATGTGGCAATTAGCCATCCAATGGAGAGATGACATGTGGCTAATTAATTGTGATTCCTAGATGTATCTGGAAAGAGTTTCATTATGGCTAAAATGCTACATGAGTAGCCAATAATTATCAAGTATGGGGTAGTGGAGAAGTTGAATTCAAGTACCAAGCTACTGGTGGCAAGAGAAGAGGAATTAAATGAAACCTATGGCAACAATTAGCTAAATTGAAGGAGTTGTGGCAACTACATGTAACAGATTTGGGCATAAATCAAGGAACATGGTGGCACACGTTGCAATATTAAAGAATGTGAAGCAGCCACTATTCACACCATTCAAGGGATGTGGCCATAATTAGCAATATTCCGGGAGAGTGGAGAAGTTACAAAAGGCCATGATCAAACGTGGGAAAGTGCATGGCAGTTATTTGAGTGGAGATCTATAAAAGAGATGAATGCAATAAGAAAAAGGCACCAACAACGACATCCCCCGACAAAGTGCAATGCTTCTTGAATTAGTGTTTTAGTTTTCAATCTTTCATTGTCATTTTCAATTTTCAGTTTCCAGTTTGCTTTAATTTCTGAGTTTGCAGTCAATTTCAATTCAAGCATTCAGTTATTTCCAATTTCAAGAGTTGTAAGCATTTATATTTCCATTGCACTTTCAATTCCAATTGTGGGAGTTTATGTTTCCAGCATCTCGAGCCAATTTCAATTCAAGTCCAAACAATGTTCAATTTCAATTCAAGCCCGTCTACTTTCAATTCAAGCGCAGTAAGCTTTCTTTTCAATGCAATTTTAATTTATGCTCAAGCATGAAGCCAATTTCCTATTTTAATTTCAATTCTGGTGCACTTAATTCTAATTTACAACTAGTTAGGAAGGTCTAAAGATATTCCATTCAAGAACCCATTTAAGGCCTACCCTCACCTTAAGCAATTGCCTGACCTTGACCACATAATGACTGACTTGGCATCAAGGCTTTCAAACCTTGATTTTGGCCAAGAGGTGATAAGGGTCGTGTTCTAGCAACCTCGATTGGACTTTAGGAAGTTCTGGCACGCCCGCGCATCTACCACCGCGCGCTATAGGTTTTTTAGACGTGAACAGTAACACAATACAAAATGAGAAAAAATATACAATTCAATTTGATTCAACTCAGTTTAATAAGAACTTATTAAGGCATAAGGCTTCTTTTCATAATAAGAATTTACAGGGTCGATCTAATTAAGATCTCTACTTTACTAGAAGATTAATTTAGAGTATTAAGATAAGATAATAAAGGCACAAGGCAATTCAACATGCAGGAGCCCGTTCCATGTTCAAATGCTCACTCATCGGGACCACGTGAGGACATGAGGGGCTCTAATTAGGGCTCCATACAAGCTAGAGCGTTGAAAAAATATAGGCTAACCAAGGTATATATAGTTGAACAGCCTACCCCATAATTATGGCAACGTATCTTCTACAACACACATGCAGTGTGAATTGAACCTCATTTATGAACCTTACTGAGTTACAATTATAAAATTTAAGCATTAATTATGCTCATTAACTTAAGTATATGGAAGTTCTACTATACTACCACCTCATTTGATTTAAAAGATTTGGTCTAAAATTTGATTCATTTAGTAATTTTTTCTTTGCGGAGATAACTCCAATTTTCTCAAATAGTCTCATTGAGATGTCCAAACAATTAAGCTCTTAGAAACTAAACACAAATAAGCTAACGGGATTATAAATTAAAGTAAACTTTCCACTCATTTCACAAAGGACCAGTCCCCATTAAACTTCCCATCCTCACCAACCTACCATTTCGATCAGGGGAGTCCTGCGCGCCTAGAATGATAATTAAGTTTTGGACTAAATGAGAAGCAAATAAGATCATATATTTCAAATGTACACGTTTAAGAGGTGCTGGCAGCAAGAACTATAGCTAGCTCTTCTTGTGTTGTTGAATTTATAGAATAAGAAGCCCGTATCTTGAGACTTGTGAGTGAAGCAACGTACGAATGTGGTGGGGGACATTTGGGTGGTCTGCAACTAAGTGGACAGTGGACGCACAAGCCAACAATTGATGCAGCTCTCTTGCTATCTCACTATTATGAAGGTTGTCCACTTGTCTCCCCTTCATCTGTTTCCATCATGACTAAATTTATTAATTAAAATTTAATATATATATATATATATATATATAAAACATCAACCTTAGCCTGTAATCACCACGTACTCTAATTAAAACACCAAAGCCAATTGATTTGGTCGCCCTAGCTTCAGATGCAACCCAAACTATTGCGTAATGTATAACGTCAAATTGCGTAATGTAATCTATATGTATAACGTCAAATGCGAAATAAATTTTAAAAAATTGATTATTGGATTAGATATACTTAATTTTTATGAATGTCATACTCGCTAAAAAATCACATGATCCAACGGTTGGTTTCTAAAAATACTAATTGGAAAAAAATTTGTGATATTTTGAAGAACAAAAATGTCATAATTTTCATAGTGATATTTGTCACAAACCAACCGCGCGTTGGACCACTATGATTTTTTGCGAACATGAAATTCATAAGTAGTGTACGTATCTAATTTAAATGTCAATTTTTCAAAATCTATTTTATAATTGATTTTACGTATAAATCATCTCACGCAACTTTACGTAAAATGCTCCTCATAATAGATTCTATAAAATATTCTCTTCAAAAAATAAAAAACAAAAATTATTTAAAAGAAAGGGAGGACTCAAAAGACCTCAAAAGTTGCCGCAACGCAGACTCAAAACACAGAAAAGTTGCTGTATAATTTGTCCGCAACTCTGCATGTAAAGTAAAATTCATAAAAGAAAGCAGAAAAAGAAAAGGTAAAAGTGGCCAACCATTCTCTTTTATATGCTATTGTGTACACCCACTTCCTATGTGATTCCACGTATGTAATTTACTCCATACATTGTATACATGTCACATGTGGAGAGAGAGAGAAATTTAGCATGGTCAACCTATGAAGACAAAGAAAGATGGGAGTATCATAATTCCACAGGGCAAATTCGTGTCTCTACTCATTCCTTTGATTAATAATCAAACCCATCTTCCCCTTAGAGGACTTATCCACACTCTCCCCTCCTCCTCCTACTCCTCCACCACCACCATTTCTTTCAATTCAAAAACCCCTTCAATTCACCCCCTCCCCATAATTTTAAGCTCACACTCCAATATTTTCAACAGATTTCACACAATTAATGGGTTATGAGGAAGTTTGTAACATGGGTCTCGGCCTTGGGTTAGGCTGCTACGAGTCCGATCATCAAGAAAAGAAGAAGAAGACTTTGTCCCTGAAATTTGATCAATTCTTCCCATCTCTTACGCTAGGACCCTCGGAAGAGACTTACCAATCAGCCGGGAAGATCGAGGCCGCCGGTAAAATATACTGTGAGTCCACCGATATGCAAAGGCAGGTCTCTTCTCTTAGTGCAGTTTCATCATTTTCTAATAATTCTAGTGTTAAGAGAGAGAGAGATTTTGGTGCTGAAGAGGTGGAGGTGGAGGTAGAGAGAGTCTCTTCAAGGGTAAGTACTGAAGAAGATGAAGATGGGAGTACAAGGAAGAAACTTAGACTTACCAAGGAACAATCTCTTGTTTTAGAAGATAGCTTCAAAGAGCACACCACTCTCAATCCCGTATACCATCTTTCTCTCTTTATCTTGATTAATTTTCTCTATAATGGGTATTCCTATATATTCTTATATAATTTTATAGAGAATTACTTTTAACGTTAGATTGATATATATATATATATTATTAATTTCCTTATTTTAGTATCATGTTTTCTTAAAAAATCAGAAGCAAAAGCAAGATTTGGCGAATCAACTGAATCTACAGCCACGGCAAGTAGAAGTGTGGTTCCAAAACAGGCGAGCCAGGTTCTTCTCCTAACCATAGTGTAACAGTTAATATATCTATCTACAAAGTAATTGATGTAATTATGGAGTCTGTCTCGATTCTTTGCTTGGGTTTTTCTGTATAGTACTTGGGTTTGCTTGATTAGGTGCCTAAGATCTTGCTTGGATTGTTAAGATCTTAGTATTACTCATGTGTCAAGATCTTAGGTACCCAATTAAGCAATTCTCCTAACCATAGTGTAACATATATTATGGTTTTGCTTGGGTACCTAAGATCTTATTCGGGTTATCAAGATCTTAGCTAGGTACCAAGCAAACCCAAGTACACAAAAATCCAAACAAGGGATCTAGACTCGTGATTATGAGAGCGAGTTTCTTATTATTTTTTGTTCTAATTCTTTTGTTTCTGGCACAGGACTAAGCTGAAGCAAACTGAAGTAGACTGTGAGTTATTGAAGAAGTGTTGTGAAACACTAACAGATGAGAACAAGAGACTGCAGAAGGAGCTGCAAGAGCTGAAAGCATTAAAACTACCAACACCCTTTTATATGCAGCTGCCGGCAGCCACCCTCAGTATGTGCCCTTCTTGCGAGAGGATTGGTGGCAACAGCGGCAACTCTTCTAAAAGCCCTTTCACAATTGAAACAAAGCCTCACTTCTACAATCCCTTCACCCATCCATCCTCTGCAACTTGCTAGGCAATCTACATAAATATATGGGCAGAAAACCACTGTTTTTGTTCAGGGCTTTCTGTGTCTGTGTCACTTAATTAAGAATTAATTAGTAAAATTAATTTGTAGATATAGACTCTCTCTCTCTCTCTCTCTCTCTCTCTCCCTCCCTCCCTCCCTCCCTCTATTATCTCATCTCTCTCTTAAAGATGTTTGTAAATCTTAGTGATTATGTGCACATGTTTGTAAATCTTAAACTATAGTCTATGAAGGAATTATTCGTTTTTGTTTGGGTTTTGATTATTGTATTTTATTAAAGTAAAAAAGATGGGAAATATATTTGTTTCGGACCGATTTGTATATATATATAGCAGGGTGAAAGATCTATTTCTCTTACAGAAAAAAGGGAAAAGTGCTGATCATATATAATTAACACCAGCCAGCCTCCTATATAGAATTTTGGCACTAAAAATCGATTTGTTTGGCATTTCTTGGAGTTAATTAAGCACTTACGATATATCATTAGTTGAAGATTGCAGTGTCCTTGACTAAGTTATGTTGTTAATTGATGCATTTGTCTTCACCATTGTATATTCAAATTAAAGTGAAGATCTGGTGTGTATTAGGTGTGAAAATTAAATCACACACGTCCATATATACATAGACTCATTAAACCCCAATAATTCGTTGCTACAAATTAAGACAAGTCACAACACATGATCATGGTGTACTTTGTTGATGTTATGGGGGGACTGTTGGCGTTACTCCATTTGGCAGTCTTTCCGGTTCTATGCCAAACGCAATGTTTAGGGGACACAATTATTGGCGGGCATATTTTATGGCAGATATTAAACATCTTGTCGCTTCCCTTTTTTGTTACCTGCACTCTCATAAAGAGTGGAATATAAGCTCTAGCTAAATTCCTTAGATTTATCAATCCTCACAAGCTAAGGCAAAGGTTGAATCCAAATCAACACCCTTGCTTGAAATATATATATATGGAGTCTTCGTATTATCAGCTATACCTTATTTTAACTAAAATCAGCTAAAAACACAAGCCCTTAGATTTCTATTCACTTAATGCATTCATCTCAAGATTCCAATCCAATGGTTCAATGGTGTTAGCTGATTTTAGTTAAAATGAGGTATCTTTCATATATATATATATATATATATATATATATATATATATATATATATA
>JAESVK010000050.1:3415893-3433491 GCA_017140935.1 Hamamelis virginiana | reverse complement strand
ATATATATATATATATATATATATATATATATATATATATATATATAGTGTATTTAATTGTCAGACCCAAAAAAAAAATGTATTTTGAATTTTCTACATTCTTATATTGTTTTAAAAAATAAAAATTGTGAGATTTAACTCAAATGTAAAAAACGTTATTGCTGATTGCATTAATTGAAATCCACGTTTGTAAATGAAATTAAAATATAGGTACAAGAGGATAACAAATGTACCTACCATAAGCTTTTTAATCATACATTTATGGCATGTTCTTCTATACAAATTGTTAATATATTGGTTATGGCCTGACCAGGCCAAACATGATTTGTTTATTTAAGGGTTATTGACTTAATATTGTTGTACAAAATACCAACTTGAATGAATAATTTAGAACATCATCAAACGCCTTTAGTTTTTAGGGAATAAACACACATCATTAGCTAGCCTTTGGAGGGTTGGTGAAGTTTATACAAACTAATTTTACACACTAAAAACGCCTTTACTATTTTTTCAATATTATACTAAAATGCAGTTAGTCTTACTTTCATTTTCTTTTTCTTTCTTTTTTTTTCTTTTTTCTCTATACAGGTATTCTGGACCACCTTGCGTGCACCAGACTAAATTCTGCACTTCGAACAAGACTTGTGTCTTGCGGTCCGTGACCCCGGATATTAATAACTTATGAGAGTCGAACACGGGACCAAAGGACTTGGTAAACCCTTAGTCCTGCTTGCTCCACCACTAATTAAGCTACCCACCCTGAGATTTCCATTTTCTTTTATATCAGAAGAACATTAATGATTACAACGTAAGAACTGTAGAATATAGACACATACTACAAGAAGAGTCTCGAACCCGAAATATAACACTTGTAAAACACTAAACCGGCCAACTGGGCTACCTTCTATTGGTCTTAAATACCTTTTAATTTCTTTACTTTAATTAATATCACCTAGAATAAAAAACCACTTTCATGTATATCATCAAAATATGGAACCAATGGGAGCTGCTGCGAATTCCAAAGGATCGCGGCCCACCGGAAGATATAGAAGGATGGCCATCATGGCCGAAGAATAAAGACCATCCAAATGGTGGGCCGCGGCCCACGTGATGACTATCCTTCTCCTCTCTTTAGTCTTTTCCACTCATTGCCATTTTCAAGCATAATTAGCCCATTCCTGTCTTGTGATGTCCTGGGCCCCCCCTTATGCTTGGTCTACACCGTCCCACAAGATTTTCAGGTCTTCTAATAATTAAATATGCCATTAATTGTTTCAACCCTAGAATGGACGGTGCAGATTCATGACATCAAACGTAACACATAGGTCAAGTCGCACAGTGATTTTGCAACAAGTGGCCCGTTTGGATAAGCTTTTATTCCCTATTTTTCTATTTTTAAAAGTAAAAAGATGAAAGTTTTGAGCGTGAAAATTTTGGTAATTGCTTTTAAAAGTTGAGAAGAAATTCTTACTATCTCAATTTTTAAAAGTAATATTTCTAACTATCTCAATTTTTAAAAGTAACTATCAAAATTTGTACTAAGTAAAATATAAAAAATTTTAATTTTTTTACTTTAAAAAAAAAAAAAAAACTGAAAGTAGAAGTTTATCCAAATGCGCCCGTATTAAAAGGAAAATGCTTTGAGTACCATACACTTTAGAGTACAAATTTACCATATGTAAACTTAGCCTTTAGCTCCCTCCATATGTGCTCCTCATTTCACTCACGCACTCTTATTGAAGCCACATAAGTTAGGGTGTGTTTGTATTAATCTTTTGTAAAATCAATTTGAAAAGTTTAAAATTTCACTTGATGTTAAAGATTGAGTGATAATCACTTCTAAATAATTTAAGAAGTAATAGAATGGTTAGCAATATTTTCATACTAAATGTGATTGCGGCGAAAGTTATGAGCTCTTAACTTATGACACAATCACTTTTAGTATGAAAGTTTTTATATGTAAAGACATGATTTAATAATAATAATAATAATAATTTAAAAAAAAAAACTAACACAAATAAACCCTTAGCAAATTAAAATATTGACACCCAAAGCAGCAGTATTGGTATCAAAATCATCACCACTGGAGAAGCTTGAGAAAGTTATGGAGGAAATGGTAATTTGATGCTCATTGACGAAGAGTCGAATACATATATTTTTTTTAATTACAATGGATAAGATTGAACTTGTGATCCATAGCCTTCCCTCACTACCTGACTTGTTCTAGAGATTGCTTACGCTAGTAATGAACTTCATGCCTCAAAATGCAGAAATTCTTTTAAATCGAACGTTAGCATATATTCTAATTAATTATCGGACAGGCATAATTTGCGAATAAACATAATCATCCTCAAAGATTACTCTGAAATTAATATTTTTATCTAGATCAATATCCTATAATATAAATAAAATGAAAACCTGCATAAGATGCATCATGCATCGATCATCAACGTCATTGTCACGGTATCATCATCGTCCACGTCGACAGTTGTTTGTATCCGGCGGCTCTTAATTGGATGCCCATTGCAACTTAATATCATATAAACCATTTTAGCATATTGCCGCGTGTGGAAGTTGATGGAGGTCTGCGTACGTGGTTCATGACGTAGAGAATTAGGTTCTCGTTCCATGCATTCACACATACATTATCATATTCAACTGTTAAACAACACGCGCGTGTCTGAAGTTAGGCCAGAAATGTTGCCTCGTCAACTTTGACACTTTGACACTTTGACACTGCCCTATCTTTCATTCCGGAGCAGATCGACCCACCATTGGGTTCTAGGTCGTATCACATACTCTTTCATATATATATATATATATATAAATTCACTTGAAATATTACACACGTTTTGGTCAGCATCTTGCAGACTTTACCAAAATTAGTAAATACTCTGATGACCGTTAAATCATGAACAATATCTAACTCAAATAATGGTCATCTGAGTGTTTACTAACTTTATCCAGAGTCACCAAATATGATTAGGTGATCGACTCAGACGACAAGGGAGATTATTCCTCGTCAACGATCAAGATTAATAATTTATAAAACCGCGTGACAATTAATCTCAATTCGATTGTGACTAGTAAGCACGGGTGTCGAACCACTGGGAAATGCAGGTTTATATTAAAAAGACTTTTTAGAATCAATTCAAGCGGAAAGAATATTGTCAATTAAATTGGTTGGTGGTAACTGCTCCGATTGGGTCGAAGCGAAAACTCAGTATTTAAATAAAGCTTAGTAAAAAATGCAGTTAAGTTGGTGGAATGAGCGGAACTTGGGTGAGAAGCCCATTGAATATCAATTAAACAATTTATGTTTATAAAATCCTCACTATAGTAATTATGTATGGTGGTTCTTCCAACTACAAGAAGGAAGTCCCAAAAAGATTATAAATACAGGACCGGCAAGTTTATCCCGGAAAAGAATGGAATATCGCTATCCACCTTAAATGAGGAATAAAGCATGCTGGTTTGTATTCACACCAATAAGAACCATTGCATAATTATATAATTGCAATCACAGATGTACAATTATATGATATTATATTTGGCAATAGTGTGCGGTAAAACCTTCACAACTATGCAATCACATAATACAAATAGAGGGATGTTTATAAAATAGGATTGTAAAATGAATCCAACTTCATCCTCACCCAAGCTTGGAGTATTAGCTACACATCACTGGAGGAGAATATCCTTTATCCAGGCAAGCTTTAAGGGTTCACGGGATGGAAAAAGAAATAAAAGCGGTAATTAAATGACTGAATAAATAAGGGAAATGGCAGAAATAAATAAAGAAAATGGCGAAAGTAAATAAAGAAAAGTGACTGAAGTAAATAAAGAAAAGAAAAGACTTAAGTAAATAAAGAAAAAGACAGAAAAAGTAAAGAACAGTTCTCAAGTGAGAACTGAGCCATGCATAAAAAGAAAAATTGCAGAATTGGAAATTGCTGAAAACTGAAACTACCGAATAAAATGCGAAAATAAACTGTAACTTGAATTAAAATAGCAGAGTAATGATTCAGAGCTTAAGTCATGAACCCTCAAAACGTCGTCGTTACACTTCTATTTATAGAAGGAAAAGGTAAAAGACACAATTGCCCTCAAAATATCTAAAAATATCTATTATGCCCGCAGCCGCCCTTGGCTATCGATAGCGAAGGTTCGCTATCGATAGAGGCGCTATCGATAGCGAATCTTGGCTATCGATAGTCAAGGTCAAATGTTGACTTTTCTTGCAGAATTCAACGTCTGCTCTTTTGGTACTTCCCTCGGCTGCTGTGGATCCTTTTCGGACGTTCCTTTGATTCGAGATGCTCTTCAGGGCTTCATCGGTGACGACTTTATTTAATGTAATCTGCACATATTTCTTGAAATAGAGATTTAAACCCAATTGTACAGATATTCATATAAAACGCTATTTATTAAACAATTATATATATAAGAGAACATAGTAATACCATAGTTGAATGGTATGATTGTGGTACAATCATTAGGCAGAATATTTCTATTGAAAAATGCTAGATGGACCGAGTATACATGCTTAAAATTTACTCAGAGTTGCACTTATGGTACCCAAGATGATCAGGCCGGTAGAACATTTCTATTGAAAAATTTAAAATTTTGATCAAGTGCAATGGACTTTCTTACTGTTACTTAATTTTAAACAAATTTATTGGGAAAAAAAAATACCAACCAATGAAAAAATCAAAATTGAACAAACTCATTTTTAATTTCAACTGGCGAAACTTTTTATTATTTTCAAGCAATCCCCTAATTGTCAGACTTGAAACTGGACCTTAGACTGGGTTGGGTTGGTTTTGAGATCAGAAGTCATCCTCTCTCTCCTTTGACATTTTATTAGGTACACAAATGAAATTGACTTTTGATATATATATGTATGTACCCATTAGGCTTAACCCTGTCGTCCTAAGTGTGCAATGTATAAACGGAATGGCATTAGAAGTCATGTAGGGTACCATGTTTATGAATCCTTGACCCGATTTACTTTACGTTTTCTATTTTAAAAAATAAAAAATAAAAATTTTTTTATAGTATAAAATTTTGGAAATTACTTTTAATAGCTGAGATAGCAAAAATTTCTTAATACCTCAACTTTTAAAAGTAACTACCAAAATTTTTCATACTTAAGGTTCGTTTGGATAAGCTTCTGCTTCATTTTTCTTTTTCTTTTTTCTTTTGGTACTTTTAAAAGTTAAAAATTGAAAGATTTTTTTGGAGAAATTACACTTTGCCCCCTTGAACTGTAGGCTATTTTCATGTTGGCCCTATAATTTCAATTGCAACAATGTGTCCCTTGAACTATTTGATTGTATCAAATTACTCACTTCTATCAGTTAGCAGATTGTTTATTTGACTGGAAAATGATGTTAGACTTGTTATTTTTTTATGCAATATTTATCCTAAATTGAAAATGTGTCTATAAGTACATCGGTGAAGTTTCATAATTTTTCATAATATATTTTAATTTTTATGAATTATTTTCTCCTTACAGTAAATAAAATTCATAATAAATAAAATATATTGAGAAAAATCATAAAATTTCACCAATATTCCTATAAACGCATTAACAATCTAGTATAAATACTACGTAAGAAAATAACAAATCTAACACCATTTTTCAATTAAAAAAAAAATCACATAATTGGATAATTTGAAAACTACTAATAGTTTAAGGGACACATTGATACAATCGAAACCACATGGGCCAACATGAAAACGGCCTAATACTTTCTATATTTCATATTTTTACTTTTAAAATCGAAAAACAGAAAATAAAAAATAGAAACTTATCCAAACCAGACTGAAATAATTGCCCACTGCAATAGCAATAGCGTTGGAATTTCCATCTTGACTTCTATGTCAAGACAACGGTCAACAAGATATTGCAGTGAATGAATTTTCTAGGATAATGGGCTCAGATCCATCTCATTACGACCCAATACTAAATTTTCTGCCGAAGGTTGCAAGGAAAGTGTCACGGTGACCTTTGAGTCCTTGACTTGACTACAACCATTCATTTGTCAAAGTTAGAACTTATATTACACATATTTAGTAGCCAACGCCCAATTGGCCCACCTCAGAGTAGGACCGACTCAAATTGAGATAAATTGAAGTGCTTAAAAATAAATTTTGAATTTTTTTATCGGGCCGATCTTTAATCGAACTTGAATTGTATAAAAGAATTAATGAACCTATCGAGCTGAGAAGTAAGCTTAACTTACTAAATATATAACCGAGCTCGAAAATACAATTTGAACTTTACTAATTTATTTTAATAAGTGAATTTAATAAATGAATTTTTTACTAAATCAATCTCGAATAAAATGTTAGTAGCTTAATTTGTTTTACATCCCTACCTCAGAGAAAGAATGTATTCAAATCCAAGAGGTGTGGATTGCTGATTATGTGGACCAAATATATACATGGATTATGGATATTTAGTCTGAACATGGACATGTTTGGGGAGATGGGCTTCCGTCCAGTACTAGTGGGCTTTATTCCAAACCTAATCCATCCACATTGGCATTTAGGCCCTTAAGAAGATGGCCGGGACTTATGTGATCTAAGGTAAAACTCTCATTTTCTCCCAAATATTGTTTCCATGATTATAAACTATAGTTTTGGGCCTTAGGCCTTGGCCCATTTAGTATGTATATATATATATATATATATAGAAATTCTAAGATCAGGCCGGCCTGATTGTAGAAAAAATACGGTCACCCCATTTAGGGGGTGATGCTGGACACAGTTCCACATTTCGACCGTTGGATTTTCTATTCAGGCAGTGCTTGTCATGCCTGCAAAAAATCACAATGATCCAACGGTTGGTTTCTGAGAAAACTGACTTGGAAAAAAACTGAAAAAAGCTGTCATTTTTTTATTATTTGAATTCCAGTTTTTTTCCAAGTCAGTTTTCTCAGAAACCAACTGTCGGATCATTGTGATTTTTTGCAAGCATGACAAGCACTGCCTGAATAGAAAATCCAACGGTCGAAATGTGGAACTGTGTCCTGCATCACCCCCTAAATGGGGTGACCGTATTTTTTCTATAATCAGGCCGGCCTAATCATAGAATTTCTGTATATATATATATATATATATACACACACACAGAAGTGCTAATATAAGGTGCACCTGATGCTTGTTGCATCAGGTGCCCTCTTGTAGAGCCACTTGCGGTGCAGATTTTAGAAAACTGATCATTGGATTAGATACCCCAATCATGTATGTCATGCCTGCAAAAAATTATAGTGATCCAATGGTTGGTTTATGGGAAAACTTACTATGAAAAAACGATGACATTTTAAAGAACAAAAAAGTCACAGTTTTTCAAAGTTACATATTTCAAAAACCAACCGTTGGATCACTGTGATTTTTTGCAGGCATGACATACATGATTGGAGTATATAATCCAACGGTCGGTTTTCTAAAATTTGCACCGCAAGTAGCTCTACAAGAGGGCACCTGATGCAAGATGCATCAAGTGCACCTTATATTAGCACCTCTGTGTGTGTGTGTATATATATATATATATATATATACATGCATCAGTTTCTGCAAAATCAAAAAACAAAATAATGCATTTTTTATTAAACTGATGGATTTTTATAAACAATAGGGATGCTTTTTAAAAATAAATTAGTAGCGATGCTTTTTATATGTTCTAACCTGAAAGTGGAAATATGTACTCAAACCCAAAAGCTATCTTCTTAATTTAACAAGTCCATTAAGATTGGAATTTCGGTACATTTCAACGGATTGGATTATGATATGAATTTGATACAATACCGTTTCGATACCAATCAACTAAAAACTGTTTGATCCATTAATAGGGGAAAATTATTTAAAAGTCTCAATTTTAAGTTATTTTTTATCCAAATGTCTTGCCATCTTTTTACTTTACCTAAAAGTCCTAATTTAGATTCTTTTTAGACCCAGAGGTCCTTTCAATACAATGCATCAATTCCTGCAAAACCAAAAAATAAACTAACACATTTCTCATTAAACTAATGGTTTCTTCTAAAACTGAAGCATGTCAATGAAAACTTATGCATTTTTGCATCAATATTATAATTAAAAAAAAAAAAAACCACATCAATTTCCTTTAAGAAAACTTATGCATTCATCAATTTCTGCAAAATCAAAAAACAAAATAATATATTTTTCATTAAACTGATGGATTTTTATAAAACAGAAGCATGCCTATGAAAATTTATTTATTTTTGCATTAGTTTTATATAATAAAAAAAATGAAAAAATAAAAAATAAAATAAAAAAAGACACATTAGTTTTCAAGACAAACCACTTCCGAAAACTAATGCATGCATCAGTTTTATGCACATGCATCAATTTCTGCCAAAAAACATAGCACAACAGAGCACCTCTTAAAGTAATCTAATTAAGTTTTCTTCTCACTCTTTCTTATCTCCTTCTCCATTTTCTGTCTCATTAGTTTCCTCTCACTCTCTCTCACCTCGATCCTAAAGTGTTTAATCATTGATGCTCCATATGCTCTATATCAGGGGCGGATCCAAGATTTTTGTGTTAGGGGGGCTAATTTATTTTCTTGTAATCCACTCTTTCAAGAAAATTATCAAACACTAGGCCTTCAAAAGGCACATAGAATACACATAACAAACACTAATGAAACATGAAATTTAACAAGAAAGTGTAAACAACTGCAAGTGATATGCACAACTATATAAAGATTCGACCAAAATAAAAGAAAATATATATTCAATCATTACAAAAGACTAGTATAAAATAAATAAAAGAAAATATATTATTTAAGCTGCACCCTACGGTCCTTAAGAGAATAGAAATCGTCAATTACTGAGTCTGAATTGATATTTTCTGCAAACTCTTTCTCAATGCTCGTTCTGTAGTTACAGTGGAAACCGGAAGGGTCAGAACAAGACGAATCAACCTATCAATAAGATGGTAATCACGTGACTTCTTTTCCTTAGCCAATCTTATGCATAACTCGAAAATTGTAGATAAATTCTGAAATTTCTGATGACGAGGTATGTCAAGATTGTAATGTATCAATTGACTTCTCAATTGATTCATTTCTTGATTAGTAAAATCAGCACAACAAAACTTCTCTATAAGACTGCAAATATCTTTATTTTTAAAGCATTTAAAACCATCACTAGGATCCAAAGCCGAACTAAGGATAAGGAGTTCTATTGCCCCGTCATTGAATCTACTATTCAACTCCGACAATTGATGATCTATCACTGCATTGAATATATCAAAGCGGTAATAATGTTCAAATGTGATGTCAACATTTTCTTGACGAGAACGAACATGTTAGCCTTGTGGCTTCAATCCAACTTTGTTGAATGATTTTAATGATAACAAACATTGTTCTATGTATATTCAATTGTGCATATGAATACTTTGTTATACATTCATGCTTAATTGTCAAACCCTATTGAGTGTTTATTTGGCTAACCATGTTGAGTGATTGACATTATCCTATAGTTCTTGTATATCCTTTTTAGTATATGTATTTATAAGAACATGATTCAAGTTGTCAATGAAGAAGGCTCAAGCCATCATGAAGATAAAGCTCATGCACTACATTGAACCTTATATAGATATGTATATGTTGTATATTCACTGAGGACCATGAAGAGAGTCATTGCATTGATGCAATCCAATTGGAGACAAGTTCAAGCCTAGAACAAGCCAAGCACAAGACTTGAAGAATCAACTATGAAGATCTTGATTTCTTTCTTGTGTCAGAGTGCTTAGGATTTATATTGTAAATCTCTCTTTAGGATGAACTATAATTGGCTCAATTGACCATGACTAAAAGACCATAGGTTTTAACTTTGGAAAATCACATTTTGGTCAAAAATTGATTCAAACTCATTGTGGGCTATATGAACTCAAAAGATAAAATGTTTTACACTTATTGTTTTTGAAATGCTATTTTTTTGCTGACAAAAACTTCCAACTTAAAATTGGCATATCACCCTCATCCGGACTCCATTTTCGATGATTTTTATAAGCACGGAAAGCTTGAGAAGTCTAGTTTTTGAGTATGTAACTTTTAGTTCAAAAAAAAAATTTGGAGTTAGTCGACTAATCACAAGTCAGTAGCTATGTTTTGAAAAATAAGCTCCTAGTCGACTAAGCACTATGTCCTAGTCGACTAAACACCTTCCTAGTCGACTAACACACTTTTCCTAGTCGACTAACCATGTCCGAAAACTTTTTCAAATGTATTTTAAACCTTGTAGTCGACTAATACTTTTGTCCTAGTCGACTAACTATGCTCTACTGCTCATAACGGCTATATTTTGACTCCCAACAGCCATATTTCTTGTGAAGTCTATTTATACTCATTTTATGAGTCTTAAACAAGCTAATGAACACACACAAATATATACAAACTTAGTTTACATCATTTTGTGTGATTTTAGTCAATTGATTCATCATTCTCTCTTGAAGCCAATATTAGTTCTTAATCTTTAAGAGAGATTAGTGACAGCTTATTTTTTGTACATCATCTACTCTTGAGGAGTTTTCTCTATTATACACATTCTTAATATTCATCTTGTAACCTTCGTGAGATTTAAGGGTTGTGTAAATCCCTTGTAGATAAGAATCTACCACCTTGAAAGTAGATTGTGGGTGAATGTCTTACACCTTTGAAAGAAGACAAATTTGTAAAGGTTTCTCCACCTTGAAGGGGTGATCCATAGTGGATTGTGGAATCCTTAAGACGAAGCTCTTGATGCATGGATGCAGACGGAGATCGAACCAAGTTAAAATCTTTGTGTTTGAATCTCTCTAACTCTATCTCTTGCATTTAAATTTGTTTAATTGCTATATATCTTGTTGAGTTGTGATTCATTATCATATTCTCTCTATTTCAATTAAATTAATTATCTTGCTTATTTTCCGCTGAATTTAATTAAACCATAAATTTTATTTTGGTAATTTTTGTTAAAGTTTGCAAAACCTCTATTCACCCCCCTCTAGAGGTATATACTTGGGCCAACAGAACCTCTTTGTAGGGAGCACCCATCTCAGGTAAATTAATGCTATGATCTCCACAAAATGACTCCACATGCATAATGAGAGCATCCCAACCATCTTCTCTTAAAGTCTGAAGAAGTGTTTTTGTAGTTGAAACAAGGTCCATAGCATTTAGGATGTCTACAGATTTGCATTGCAATGCTTTACAAAGCAAATCAGTGATTCCCATAATTCGATGCATTAAATTCAAAACAAATATGAATTCAAAAGATCTCATTGCCTTTAAAGCGCTAGTGGCTTCTGTACGTATTGTGTGTGCAGTTCCCTCCACAATTAAGCTGTTAAGAACTTTACATGTTGCACCATACATCTCTACCAAGCTGCAAATATAATTAAAATGAGAACTCCAACGGGTAGCTCCAGCTTGACTCAGACTGCTATTCTGGTTAGCCCATTTACCAGTCTCACGTTCACCAGTTGCTATCATTTGAGCATTTTCAATAGCTTGAGCAGATTGTAATTTAAGATAACATTTGGGGGAAGCACTAACAAGATTGACAATAGAAGTCAACTTTGAAAAGAATTCCCAAACAGCATACTCATTTCCAGCAGCCGCA
The DNA here is from genome assembly GCA_017140935.1 of Hamamelis virginiana. Taxonomy (NCBI): domain Eukaryota; kingdom Viridiplantae; phylum Streptophyta; class Magnoliopsida; order Saxifragales; family Hamamelidaceae; genus Hamamelis; species Hamamelis virginiana. The sequence continues at coordinate 3,421,855 of JAESVK010000050.1, read as the reverse complement.
ACTAATGCTAGTTGGAGTCGGTGGGCAAAACAGTGTATGTAATATGCATATGGACAATCCCTAAGAAATAAGGCCTGTAATTCATTCCATGCACCGTGCATATTGCTTGCACCATCATACCATTGACCTCGCATATTCTGAATTTGCAAATTGAATTAAGAGAGGACATTGGATATCTTTTGTTTAAGAGTTGTTGTCGTACTATCTAGAACATGCACAATTGCAAAAAAGCGCTCTCATAAATAACCATCAACATCAACAAATCTCAAGATAATGGCCATCTGCTCTTTATTAGACTCATCTCTCGCTTCATCAACTAAAATAGAAAATTTGGCATCCCCAACTTCTTCACGGATCATATTTCTCGCATTGTTAGCAAAAATATGCAATATCTCTTTTTGAATCTTTGGTGATGTATACATTACATTCTGTGGAGCATTCTCAAGGATAACCTTATAAATATCATTATTCAACTTTCTTGAATAGTTTAACAATTCAATAAAATTTCCATGATTTGTTGAATCGGCGGCGTCATTATGACCTCTAAAAGCACACGCTTGAAAAGCAAGACACCTAATGCAATCAATTGTTGCAGTAAGTCGTAACCTATTTTTCTGAATTTCTTTTGCAAATTGTGCATTGAGTAATTTGTCAACATGTTGAGTAACCTCTTTTAAACCACTCATACATTGCACTGCATTGTTATGAGGTGAAGTGGGGCCTCTCACATGCTTCAAAAAGGCACATCTACTACCATCATTAACCTTTTTCCAATTGCTAAACCCTTCAACAGTAAACACAGTATGAATTGACATTTCATTTTCAAAAAGATAACAATGAAAGCAATATACTGCTTCTTTTGAAGGTGAATACTCTAACCGACGAAACCGTTTGAACCAAGAGCTTTGATATGACGATATTGGCCACCTATCTTTGATCTTTTATACTTCTTCATATATGGTTGATATGCCCCCTTTTCGATATATAATCTTCTAACAACATCTCATTGATTAACGGGATATTTCCATATTAGATCGCGTTTCCCAAGATCCCGTTCAAGAGTTGTATCATTAACTTTAATTCTTTGAGATTCAGAAGGAGACTGCTCATTAGGAATTGATGAAGAAGATGCATCATGTCTTTTAGGATCACATTCAAGAGATGTATCATCAACTTCAATTCTTTGAGATTCAGAATGAGGTTGCTCATTAGGAATTGATAAAGAAGATATATCATATTTTTAGGGATCTTGTTCAAGAGATGTAACACCAACTTCAATTCTTTGAGATCTAGAATGAGGCTCATCATTAGGAGTTGATGAAGAAGATGCATCATGTCTTTTTGTTATGTTAACACTTGGTTTAAAGAAAGAAATAAGCGTTTTTCCTTTCTTGCCTTCTTGATGTGCCATTATACTAATAACCTAAGAAATAAAAATTAACAATAATTAATGTATATCATTCTTAAAAGGTGTCAATGTGACATTCATTTTTAAATATAAGCATAAAAAATATATTAATTAAAAATTAACAACCAATCAATCAATCACAATAAAAGGGTTTTTAATTGACTCACCCTCAACCTCCTACAACCATACTACAACAAATAATCACAAATAGGATTTTCATTTGGCTCACCCCAAACCTCCTATCACCAGTACAAATATATCACTAGCTAATTTTAATCAACTAATTACATGAACAAAAATTATTTAATGAATATGAATAATAAAGTCACTTAGCCACATACCTTCTTAAAACAAGCTATTCTCCAATCTCAAATATTTAAATGCGAAGATTGCGTATTTGCTTCTTTCAACCTAAAATAAATTATAGAAATTTTAAAACAAAAATATGAGAACACAATTGAATGAAGAATTTAATTAATATGCTATTTTGCAAGTAAAACTCATCTCAAATTAAAAGTTTAAAATCTTGTATTTCCTACACAATTAACATCAATTAAATTAGCATCAAGTTGAAACTCATTTCAAATTAAAAGTTTATTATTTTGAATAGTGTGAAATAAATTAGCATCAATTAAACAAATATATTATTATTATTATTATTATTATTATTAATATGTAGGCTGTAAACATCACTATATATATATATATATATATATTACTTATCATGTAGGCTGTAAACATCACTTATGATGGTACTAAAAAAGCCTTGATAAACTTTAACAATTAAATGGCCCCAAAAAAACTAAAAACAAAATTGATAATAACAACTTGCAAAAGTGGCGTAGATGGCAAGGGGCAACAGTAAACACATCCTTACATGTAAACACATCCCCATAAAAAAAATAAAAAAAATTCATGAAACCCCATAAAAAAAATAAAAAAATTCATGTAAGAAATTATTTTCTTCAAAACTCATTCTTACATTTACTTGTTTCACACTAATCACACAACTTTTTTATAAACCAAATTGTTATACAAAAATAAAATGAGCAAATATGAAAATAAAAATTAGCAAATACCTTAATATTTATTATGATGGAGTCATGGGGGACCAACAAGACAGAGAGTGGGAATATTGAGATGGGGGACCATATAGGTGGAAGAGAAAGAGAAAAAGGAAGAGAGAGAAATAGACTGAGAAGTGAGATTTCAATTTCTAGGACAGAAGACGGGAAGAGTGAGAGAGATAGAGAGAGAGAATGGGATTTGGGTTGGGTTTAATTTTTTGGATTTATACTAAAAGGACCTTGATATAATAGGCATTTACCAAGAACCCCCTCATATATAGAAGCAAATAGAAACCGGCAATAAGTAGAATTAATGGACTAAAATGCCACCAGCCATGTATGCATTAGAATTCGAAAACAAGCTTCCTTATTCAGTTTCCTCTTTAGTTGCCGCGAATATAGGTAACTGAAATCCTTTTGAAAGTCCACTATTGCTACATGAACCAAAATTTCTGGAGAGGATATTTCTCACTTACCAGAGTCCCGTCAGCGAGAGCATCCAAAAAACATGTTCGTTCCTGCAATGACAAACAAGAAAAACACGGCAAAGACGAAACCATCTAACTTGGTTTTGAAGGGGAAGAAGATAGAGACGGAGAAAACAAGTATGCATTACGGTTCTGTTTCGATTTTTTTGTTCTATTTCGAATTTTTGATGGGATTCCTGCATATACATGTTTTTTGTGGTTCTAAAAATGGGTTTTTTGAAAATTATTGCAACGGTTGGTGGTGTATACATCTATACACCATTTTTCTTGTTTGGTTATCACATAAATCACGATTTTTAGCGTCTTATAGAATCGACATCGTGAAAAGTTTTAATCTTTATGTCATTAGGTTAAGAAAGTTTTGATCTTTATTGAAAATCTTACGTTTTTTCATGCGATTTTGGGGTTTACAAGATATTTTTGTAATTTTTTGCACAAAAAATCTTCAAATAAAGAAAAAACAAAGCTGATGCTCATTTCTGGACCAATCCATAATATGTATACACGTTTGGGTTTAGTGTATACATGTATACACCATTTTTCTTGTTGGGTTTTCACAAAAATCGTGATTTTTAACGTTTTATAGAACTGATATTTTGAACAGTTTTAATATTTATGTCATTAGGTTAAGAAAGTTTTGATATTTATTGAAAATCTTACCTTTTTTCATGCAATTTTGGGGTTTAAAAGATATTTTTGTTATTTTTTGCACATAAAATCTTTAATTAAAGAAAAAACATAGCTGATGCTCATTTATGGACCAATCCATAATATGTATACACATTTGGCTTTAATGTATACATATTTTAAAATACAAATTAAGGATTGATTTATCCGCTATAAAAGATTTTTAAATTTTTTTGTGGATTTTTTTTGAGAAAAGATATGATCTTTATCACATTTAGGTGAAGAAATTAATGATTTTTTTTCAATAAAGATTGGATTTTTCTAAATATTAGGTTTTGACTAAATGTATACATGTATACATGTTTGTAATATTTATTTGGGAAAAAAATGTGTGAAAAAACAAACGAACTTGTCAACATTTGTTTTTTGAAAGCTATATTTTTTTTTTTTTATGGAAAGAATTAGGGTTTGTCACAATAAAGGTGTACTTCAAGAACCTATGTTTACTTTACACATGTATACATTTATATTGTTTTTATCATGTATACATTTCCAGGTTATTTCAAAAAAATAAATAAACTTGATGCATGATATATATTTTCCTTTTTGACTATACAAAAAATGTATGTGGAAGAGTTCTACAAGATTCATGATACTGAAGAGCTAGATGGGACACAGGAGTTTTTGCCTATTTTTAATGATCTAAAATGCCCACAACAAAGATTTGGATCGTAAGTGTAAATTACTATTTGTGGTTTAACAATATAAGTTCAAAAAGAGAAACATCCAAATTCTAGAATTTATTTGTTCTATAATTAGGTCTTACTAATATAGAATCATAGGTGATGTATATATGTGACATGACTAATATAAAATATTTTCAGTTTGGCATCTAGCATGTTTACCATTTTGATGGTAGGTATTCTCACTTGTACACATGCATACTTGTATACATGACTCTTAATTTTTTTTTTATGCAATCATTACTTACACGTATACATGTATACGTGTATAGGTTAATAATGAAATCCTCATTTTAAAGTGGCATGTTGGATTAAGAATCTTATTCGATTAAGAATACTAATTTTTTTTATAAAGAATTTATTACTTGTACATCAAGCTTTTTGGATGTATTGCTATCTAATCAAGGTTTTTATAAAAATTTTCAGGTTGGATTGTGGCATGTTTGTGTGCATCTATATGAAATTATTGTTTGAACATGGACATGTGGAGGAGCGAGGTAATGTGTTCAATGCCAATCAAACGAATGAACCTCAACATACTACACGAACTATCCTCCTAGATACTATTTCAGTTTCAAATGTTCGAAAGTTCCGTGTTGAGATGATTAATACATTCGTTGAAGATCTATTGAGATCTTGGCCAGCTCATAGGGGGAAAAAAACATAGCTCTACAAATGATGATTTTGCATAGCCCAAGGAATTTGCCAATTTTTATGTTTAACAATTAATATAAAATGACTGTAATATGTAGTTTTTATTTTTTAACAAATTCAATTTTGTCTTGAATTAGTTGGTTGGTGTTAACTGTTTAAATGTATAATTTTTAGAGTGGAGATTGATTTCATATTAATAGGTTGCATGGTCTCTCAATTTTTTATAAAAATTGATTTGGGAGGAATGAAAATTGTACATATTTATGAAGTCATATTGGATGGAGAAACTATGGCTGTTTATATGAATTTTTTGAACTACAAAGACGTGAGTGATGAGAATGATATATAATTGTCCATATATTGATACAACTTATTTTCATGTTTATTAACCATATGGTTGTAATATACATGAAATACATGTTTGATTCTTTAAAAAATAAATTAAAGGTACCATAAAACCCATAATCCGAATAGCGTGAAATAATGGCACACACACAAAAAAAAAAAAAAAAAAAAAAAAAAAAAACAAACAAGCCTAAGTCCTAATTGAATGTATACAAGACTAATACCATGATAATATTTTTCATCAAAACCCAATAAAAATGGGTTTTACTAGCACCTAACCTCATATTCCAACCCAAACAAGCCACAATAACATAGCCTAATAGCATAAAATGGTAATAGCATGTATACAAAACTCATCCAAATCCAAATAGGCAAGATTTGACGGAACCCAACATAACATTTCTAACCAGTATCAAGTCTACAAGACTCAACAGAAACCAAACAAAATCGTAGTTTACAATCACCGACACTAAAATTTGAACATAACAAATACAAAAGCTGTATAATATGTATATTAGGTTCAACATAACCCAAAAAACAATTTTTTCCATAAATAGAAAATGCTAGGAACTTTCGAATCAAGATAAAAATTGTGTTTCAATGAAAAATAATCACCGGAAATTGGAAAAT
>JAESVK010000050.1:3382976-3413749 GCA_017140935.1 Hamamelis virginiana | reverse complement strand
AAAAAAAAAAAAAAAAAAAAAAAAAAAAAAAAAAAAAAAAGAAGAAGCGAGATGAAAGTTTAAAGCTATAAATGAAATCTCAAATCTGCTTCAGCTTTATAACACAAAGGAATCAAAGTATGAAGAAACTAGATTACAACAACAACTAAAGAAGCAAGAGATTTAGGGAAATGGAAAAAGGATTGATATTATGAATATAATCAGCGTACCATTGTCGATTCGTTCTCTTCTTCCAGAGTTCGGAGTTCCAGAGATTTAGGGTTTAGAAATTAGAACGAATCGCAAAGAAGAGAGGGGCTTTGCTGTTCTACCTTGAAATTCATGGATTTGAAAAAAAACAAGCTTGTAGCACAACTTTTAGAACGAATCGCACCAACACAACTTCAGAGAAGAGATTTAGGGTTTACTGGTTTAGAAATCCACGAAGAGCAGCCAAATTCCTTAGGTTGCGTTTGGGGAGGCTTTGAGGGCTTTGCTGCTGCTGCTCATGTGCGGTTGGGCCCTTAAAATTGGACTGTGGGAGAACTATGGATGAAAGCCCTTGTCAATGGACTGTGGGAGTATAAGGCTTAAAAAAAAAAAAATTGGGCCCCTTAAAATTGGGGGCCTCAAGCAAATATTTTAGTAGGCAAAAGCCAAGGGCCGGCCCTACATGGAAGCTGATCCAAAAGCTAGCTTGCTCTCTTTTTCTCACGGTACAAGAGCTTTTGCTGGGTGGGTTTGAAAAGAAATGAGGTGGATTTGGGAAGGAGTGAACCTAACCACTTCTTGTTGAAGTTCATACTAATGTACAAACTATTCTTCTCTTTGATTTGTCCTGCCTGGCCTCTCTTAAACCTTTCAATTAGGGGTGGCAAATGGGTGGGTTTGGGTTGGGTCTAAATGGGTTGGGCCACAAAATGTACATGACCCATTTATTACCCATTTAAGGTTTCATGTTTTGACCCATTTAGACCCATCAACCCATATATCATGACCCGACCCGCGAACCCATATATCATGGGTTAACTTCTTTTTTTTCCCTTTTAAATTTATAAAAAATTAATTAATTAATTTTTTTTTATTAAAATTTAACGCATATACATGCCAACAAAAAAAACTTAAAATAAAATAAAATTGTCGCATTTAACAACAAAATTTAATATGTCATATATATTCAAATCTCGTTCGAGATCTTTCTTCATGGGTCAAGCTGACCCAACCCACCAACCCATATATCATGGGTCGACCCGTTTTTATTTATTTATTTATTTATTTAATTATACCGCATATACATGCCAACAAAATAAAATAAAATTGCCACATTTAACAAAAAAATTTAACATGCCATATATATATATATATATACAAATCTCGTTCGAGATCTTTCTTTATGGATTGAGCCAACCCGATCCACCAACCCATATATCTTGGGTCGACCCGATTTATTTATTTATTTATTTTTTATACCGCATATACATGCCAACAAAATAAAATAAAATTGCCACATTTAACAACAAATTTTTAAAATGTCATATTTAAATTTTCAACAAAAACTGCATTCTTACAGTTATTCAAAATATCACAATATTGCAGTCATTTTTTTCAAAACCCAACCGTTGGATTATCCTGATTTTTGGTAGGGCATGACATTCATAAGATGAGTATTTATTCAACGGTCGATTTTTTAAAATATATTCTGCAACTAACCCTACAGAAGCGCAGAATGTCAAAATATATAAAATTGAAGGTTTTTTGACATGTTACATTTTGTTGTTAAATGCGGCAATTTTTTTTATTTTTTTGGCGTGTATATGAGTTATTAAAAAAAAAAAAAAAAAAACAGGTCGACCCATGGGTTGGTGGGTCAAGTCGACCCATGAAGAGATATCTCGAACGAGATTTGTATATATATATATATATGGCATATTAAATTTTGTTGTTAAATGTGACAATTTTATTTTATTTTGTTGGCATGTATATGCATTATTTTAAAATTTAAAATTTAAAAATTAAATATTAAAAAATATAAATAAATAAATAAAAAGGGTCGACCCATGATATATTGGTTGGTGGGTCGGGTCGGGTCGACACATGAAGAGAGAGATCTCGAACGAGATTTGTATATATATGACAAGTTAAATTTTATTGTTAAATGCGGTAATTTTATTTTAAGTTTTTTTTTTTTGTTGGTGGGTCGAGTCAACCCATGATATATGGACATGGGTCAAGACATGATACTAATTAAATGGGTATATGTCACAAGCCTAAGAACAAAAATCAAATAAATGGATTTAATTAGTTAGGTGCCCATGGGTTACCCATATCCAACCCAATTATAAATGGGTTTAATTGGGTGACCCAATTATGATCCGTTTATTAAATTGTACCAACCCAAACCCAATAATGTTGGGCGGGTTGATGGGTCTGGGCCAATTTTGCCAGCCCTACTTTCAATAAACCATCCTTCTCTTTGAATGAGAGGATTTTTCGGTAAACAAAACTTATAAAAAAAGATTTTGGATAAAGTGAAAAGATGGAAAGACTTTTGGGTAAACAAAACTTGTAAAAGTGACCAATAGATAAACAGTTCTTAACTTACAAACAATTATTCGAATTTGAACCATCCATTAAATAATATATGGAGAATGATATATATGATTAAATAGTATTATAATGTTATAGCCCGAGAAGCATGGATAATGACCCTCGTAATAGCTAGTTTCTAAAGGTTGGATAATGAATCAATTTTGTCCAGGGAGAGCCTTTTGGCCCCTTGTCAGAGTTTATTGATTCTCTAGATAAAGTGAGTCGCAACCCTTGGGTGAGTGAGTTCTCGAGTTGACCTTATTATCTCTTATCTCTCTTTTTCTCTTATTTCAATTTAATTTCTACAGAAGCTGCATCAAATAAGTAAACACATATATCTATGTAATTGTATATATATTATATATTTTTTATAGTTGCATTTATATAACCATATTATATATTTTTTATACTTTCAACCATAAATAATTCTATCAGATTAGATTGAATTTTTCATATATACTTGAGTATATGATTGCTCATGTATTGGAATTCGGATTTATAAATCTTTGGTGACTTATCAAGTTCTCGTTTTTCTTTTAGGATTAAACTCGTTTTTCATTAAACTAACTCAGTTAGGCTTCCATGTGTTACATTGGGCACCTCAAATTACCTCTAGCAGTCTATTTTTAAGTCAACAAATGTAATGAAGCAAAAGGGTTGAGTTTCAAATACTTTGCCCCTAATTCTTGACGTGGGCAAAGAGTTTCCAGATCACTCTACACCGAATGCAGATTCCTCATTATCAGGGTAGAGAAAATTATATATCATTACAAAAGTGAAGATAGACAAGGTTTATAAGAAGTCCATTTCAATTAACGAGTTTATAGCCTACGAGCATATATCCGTCGCACAATAATGGGAGGTCGATCTTAATTTGGTCCACTTCTAAGTTCAAAAAAAAAAAAAAATCTTCAATACTTTATAAGAATAGTCTTTACTTTACCTCATATCGTCCAAATAAAATGCTTGCTATAACTTTACATACTCGTATTGGACCCTATACCTACAAACTTAGACTTTAAGATTCGATTGGAAACTTAACATTGTATCCGAGCATACCTTATCCACGTATTACACCTACAAGCTTAGACTTTTAGATTCGATTGAGAACTTAACATTGTATCAGAGCATACCTTATCCATGTGACAATGCCTAAACGAGCTTTCACGTAAGGCAGAGTCTAGAATAATAGAATCCACTCTATCTCACATCGCCTAAATAAAAAACTTGTTTTATCTTCATGTATCTGTATTGGCCCTCCACAAACAAGTTTAGACTTTTAGATGAGAAACCTAACATGGTATCGGAGTATTGGTTATTTATGTTACAAGGCCCAAACAAGCTTGCATGTGAGGGAGAGTGTAGAAAAATAAAATCCATTCTACCCCCATCGGCTAAATAAAAGGTTTGGTTTAGCTACTGTCCATGCGTGTTATTCGCCCTTTCCATTTTAACTAACCCTATTTGGGTTGTGCTACCTCAAACACCCCCCTTCCACCTCTCCCCCCACCACCAAAAAAAAAAAACTTACAGACCTATGTAAGACCACTGTCTATAATCTTAGTCACCTAGTAGCTATAACAACAATGCCATGCACCCTTCAATATAAATATGGATTTCTGTGCTTCCAACTTTGATGTCGATGCAATTGCAAACTACCTATTAATTTAAATTATATCTAACAAGAATATGTCTATGCATGATATATGCATTGGACCGACAGTTCCTACACACCTTCCAGTATAAATATATATGCATTTCTTTGAGATTCATCCAAACCGATGGATGTTCTCCACTTTTACCAGTAAAGTGCTTATTGTTACACGGTTTTTGGTATAACTCAACCCCAAAAGCTAGCTCAAGAGGTGAGAGTGCCCTCACGCTTATATACAGCAGATTACTTCCATACTTAAGCAATGTGGGACTTCGCTTCACACCCTCCCTCACGCGCAGCGTGCTCACTCGGCAGCACCTGCTGCGTGCTCACTCGGCAGCACCTGCTGCGTGCAGGCGTACCAAGGGATGGGTAGGGTGCGTGTCCCTAGCCTGCACGCAGCAGGTGCTGCCGAGTGAGCACGCTGCGCGTGAGGGAGGGTATGAAGCGAAATCCCACATCGCTTAAGTATGGAAATAATCTGCTGTATATAAGCGTGAGGGCACCCTCACCTCTTGAGCTAGCTTTTGGGATTGAGTTCTACCCAAAAACCGTGTAACACTTGCACATAAATAGCCAGGCCATTGTGCTGAAATCTCAAGATAGAAGGACAAAATACTTCATCTTCATTGGCTTCATGTTAAACTTTCCTTCTTACTGTATAAAATCAACAGCTAATAAAACTCTTACAGACTTCAAGAGCTTAAAATACATTACAGATGCAAGAAATTACAAAATATTCCTCTTTGGGGCACTTACCTGGTTATATAACTCCAGACACACAGCAAACTAGTAAAGTGTAAAACTTTAGGTCTTTTACTGGATGATAGACATAAATAGCACAAGGGAACCTACTGTGGTCCATCTTGAACGAACACAAAAACATATAGACAACAAGCTACAGAATTATGGCAACGACGTTTGCTATTGGGTTGTCAAGGACATTACCCATACTCTTACAATTACAAATCACGCGACATGATTAACAGCTTCCATGCTACGCCTGACAATGAAACTAACCCAGCATTCACAGTGACCCTGCTTGAGCAGTCCATATATCCAACCCACCCCTCATAACGATCGTCGGCTCATGGGCCCAAACGGTATGGACCATCGCCCATATAGTGACCATCCATATAGAGAGCTGCGTTCTGTGGATGAAGGCCGTCCATTACCATAAACTGCATATCTTCAGAAGGTTTCCAGTGTCGTTTCCTTTGGTTTATGAACCAATTATTAATTTGTTTTTGGTCCAAACCAGTGGATTCAGCCAAGGCCACTTTCTCCGTCTCCTGCAGAATTTTGATAAGAATCTTTGAATTAAGTGTCCCATGAAAAAATAATTATCAATTTTCAAGTAGGTGCCCCTTTGGTCCACTTTATATCATTTAATTTGCATATTATTCTAGAAGTTTAAAATGTAGATGCAATTTGAAGCTTATAGACATACTGAAGGATATGGCCATTTGTAGTGTAACTCCCACCAACTGAGTAGCTTCTGCCTGGCATCTTTGGGTAGTTTCCCTTTCTTCTTTTTCTTGGAAAGCTCTTGCTTGAGGCTACTTAAGTAACCACTATATTTCCTCAATAGGTGATTCTTTAGTTCTCGGTCTTCAGCACGTGGATCAATTTCTGGAAGTTCTGTTTCGCCACCACTGTTGTCTTGATCCTCTTCAGATGAACCAACTCCCTCACACTTCTCATCTGTGCATTGATTAAACAGTAAAGCATAAACAAAGAGACACTGAAAAAGGGGGAAAAAAAAAAAAACTTAAAAGGTATGTCATTTCCTAATAGCAACATTATTGCAAATGTTCAATGACTCTTTTCGTGACATCATTCAGCTAACTTCCCATCCCTTTGCCTAGGAAACATTCATCTCATAAAGAAAAATGGTTTTCTTGGGAAAAGAAAAAAATTATTTTCCACATTGTTTCCAAGTGATTTTAAGGTATAATCTCATTATTTTCTTTTGCTCACTACACTACATTGAGAGAGAGGATTTGCTGCATCAGTAAAGTAAGCTTATGCTCTATCATATGCACATAATCTTATGCTCTATCAAATATATCTGTCACATTAAAAAGGCCATTACCCAATGATAGTCCTACCAAAGTGAGGTCCTAGAAGGGGTGAGCTAGATACGGTCCTAACTTTTGATATTGCACAAAGTGTCCCCTCAATATTCGAACCATGGCACTAAACGACGACTCCTAAATATGTCCATCACATGCTCAAAAAAGGCAAAAAGAGGCCAACAAATGTGTACATGGAGTTTGGAGAGTCCCTAACTTTGTACTTATGATAATCATGTACTTTTTTATTCGCTATTCTTTTGACCCAAATCAACTGAAAATGATTACATGCACTACTAATACTTTTATCAAACACAAGATTGCTTTACACATACTTCTCAATTTTCAAGAAAATATGACTAGGTAGTTGTGTTGACTGCACAATTCAATTCAAAACGCAACTTTTAGAGTGCTTAAAATGACTAAACAATGCTTCTTTTTTTCCCCTCTTTTACAAGATAAGAACAGAATATCAGAGAACGGTATATGAGGAAACAATAGTACACTGGGCTTGAACCAAAATGTCCCCTTCACAAGAGATGGAGAAATAAAATTAGGCTATATTGCCTTTGGCGATCTAAACAATATTTGCAATTTTGCATGTGTTCTTATAATAATCACAGACTGCATCTAATGATCTTAATCTTTGTTGAACTTATGATACTCAAGTTACACTCAAGGACTATTACTTGAGGAACTTGTTTGGTTGACTTTTAACCTTGTCCTTTTCCCATAAACCGTATCTACAACAATGTGTATTTATGCTTGAACAAGATCAGTCACAGATTATATCAACATGCAGAAGTATGCATTCCATGATCACAATCCGCACGTACACATCATCAATTCATATTTGTATGTAATGGCGCTGTCTTAGAGGCCTTTGCGTCCTTAAAAAAAATCTTTAAAGCTTTCACAGCATGCCATCAAGAAGGAAAATTTAGCATAAAATGCTAGAGCAGCAAAAAATCCAATTTAACCCATTGAATGTATCGTTTAGACAACATAATATAGATGTTAGTAAAAAGGAAAATATCCTAAAACAAAATTAACTCAATAGTGATCCACAATATTTGAGCTTAGTCACGAGTTTACCATACTGTTGTAAGCCCATAAATAAAGATATATCAGTGTCATGGTGTCTTTTCTCACTTCTTTAGCTTTCATTCTTTAGACCCTTTCTCCCATCCTCATAATGTCTTCATACCAAACTCTCTTGCTCGTTATTGCTGTAGCCACTGAATTTAATTACACATGACCGGATCATCTAAAGTCTGATCCATTTTATCTCAACTCGTTCCGAACTAGTTCTACCATTAACTTCTAACAATGCATTGATCTCAAACTTCATGATTCTTTCTCCCTTGTCACCAAATTTAAGGAAAGGATTTTACATCTGAATGTATAATTTCAGCCAAAGGAAGTCATATCCTGACAAGATATGCTCAGCAGATTCAAATGACAAATAAATTCAAATTCCTATTCAAGGAATTTGGTGGACTGTGTTTATAGAAACCTGCGCAGCATTTTATCTCAACACTCTCATTTCAACGACAATTATTCTATGAACATATTAATTCAAGACAGCCCAGGAAAAAAGTAAGGGCACTGCTGGGAAAAATGTAAGAGCAGGTATAGTCATTTTATATGAATTACCCCTAATCTTGTATTCTACAGGCCCATAACTACATAGACCTGTGAAAGCAATTTAGCAAATTATGAATACCAGTCACTCAGCAAGTTGGTTGCTTCAAACTTAAGACACAATCTAGGAAATTTACATCCTTTAGATAGGAATATATCATATCCATCTACTGGTCTACTGAGTACTGACCAAGAACCACACCTTGTGAAGCGTAGGTCTTGGTTTTGACTCCCAAGAGCTTCTATCTGAACCTCACTAGTGATACCCTGTTAGGTTTCCAACCTAAAAAGCCTAAGCTTGTAGGTGGAGGGCCCAGTACAGGTATATGAAGATATAGCAGGCCTTTTATTTAGGCGATGTGGGATAGAGTGGATTCTATTATTCTATACTCCCCCTGATGCTCTGATACCAAGAAAAAGTTTGTAATCTGGATTGGCTGCTCACAATTAAATTGAGCTTGCCTTGTTTTCTCATTGTTTTATTTATAAAAATTACAAGATATACATTAGGGAAAAATTAGATAATCATAGGACGTTAACCACTAACACTACTTCCAAACATTTAGGTAACTCTTGATACTTCATGATTTGGTGGCTGAATCTTATCATGAATTTGAACCTAAGCAGATCTCCTTCATTTAGCAAGGTTAACCTCTTCAGAAAGTTATCCTTATCATGGATGTCTAGGATGGGGTCGAAAGGGACTTGTCCAGCGAAAGGTTGTGATACCCTTCCATTTGACCCCCAAAAAAAAAGTAAGAAGTAGAGTGAAAATGCTTGGATATTGAACCAAGAACTACAAGCTCTTTTGTAACGCCAAAAAAAAATTCAAGCACCAAAGTAAAAAACTACACAATTTTCTTGTAATACACACACACACTCTTACATATATGCATGAGTAGTAAATATAAACTTTATAGAAAAGGCACTAGTATAACTTAATATGTCGGGGCAAATGTACACATGTGGATATGACATAAATAAAAAATTGAAGCTATACCTACAAACAAAAGATAGTGATAAAAATGAGATAGGCTCCTAGAATTACAATTAACTCTCAGTAGAACATATATAATTGTGATGATGAGGCCAATGTTGGAAATTAATGGTGCAACAGTTACTTATTTTTCCTTCATTCCGTCATTCTCTTTTCACGGGATTTGTGGTTCACATACTTCAAACGGACACAGTCACAATACTAGACAATAGAGGGATGACATTGATGAATCACCTGTAATTTCTTCACCACCACTCAAAGTGCGAGTTTACCAACAAATGAACAGGTACCCAACTATTACATTTGTGGACATATTAATGTCCCAATAGGAGCTTGTAAAGTAACCTACTTCTATGTTGTTAGCTTCACTATTATACTCGTGTAAAGATGTTTCTAGCTTGACTTAAATCAATTAAGATTATTTTAGCAAATGTAAATGAATAAAGTTCTCTAACGCAATCTACATTTTTGCTGAACTATATATAATAAATAAAATCCATTCAATTCAAGTCAACCAGCACAGCCCCAGATATTATCCATGCAAACCACATCGAGATCTGAGCATTTTAATTGGAAAATGACTAGCATTGAATATGACATTGTTTGGGAAAGTTCCTAGAAAATTTCCAAAACCTCATAACATAATCAAGGGGAAGAAAAAAAAAAAAAAAAGCATCAACACCCAAAAACAAGACCCCAAGAATATTTCTCAAACAAAACCACTATCCATGAACTATCTATGAAAGGATGTTTTGTATTAACACCACAAATCATGCTAGCCCATATTTATGGGTGATCATGAATATACAAACAAAAGGGGAAGCATTACCTATATATACTTGGTGCAGCGCGCATAATGTGCGACTGTGTATCAAAATCAGTAATCCCAGGTTTACAATAAAATATAGCCGTGAATCCATCAACACAAGAAAAGCAATCTCTCCCTATGCGGGGTTGCCTTTTCCCCTTCAAGAATAGAGTTATTTTGAAGCATTTATCTGTATTCTATATAGAACTACAACCGCAACCAAGCATACTTTAAGAATAATCCATGTTCAAGGGATCATATTAACAGTAGTAATAACAAATTTCATTTTTATATAGCATGTTAGTTGGGAATAAAAAAAAACATCGGTACTTGATATCACGTTTCTATCTGGTGCTAAGAAAAAATTTTAAATTAGTAAAATAGGGATTAATAAATAGAAGTAGAATATTATATATATATATATATATATAAGAGCAGATAGAGAGAAAATAAAAAAGTAATAAAATTGGAAAGACAACTGACAGGACCGTACAGGCTACATGGGGTAGCACTGATTTGAACAGCATCCTATGTTCTTCAATTTTCTAAGCTATGAAAAAACAAAAACAAATAGAGACCTTCACTTTATAAATAAGGCATTGAAAAACCAACTCGGGAAATGACAACAATGATGTTTAGCCGTCCGTTCTCGAGGTGTATCCCAGAAACTATATACAATCAGACATTATAGTATCGAGGGAGAGGGAGAGAGGATGAGGTTAGATTTTGCGAATGAATAAACCCTAATAAGAAATTGACTTTGTCAGAAGATTCAGAAGCCGATTAGAGAAGTGAACGTCTGACTTCATCATTGTTTATGGTATATAAGAGCGTTTTGTCTGCGTTCTTCTCTCATGTGGGGAGGTTTTGGAAGATATAGAGTTTTGAGTAATAAATTATCAAATCAAATCTCTTACTACTATACACTCGTGATTAGGGTTTTAACTCTCCTGCCACTTCTTTCTCTCTCTCTCTCACTCTAACCACATTGGAATACGTTATCCAGTCAAAGTTTCGTTTGCCGCGGGAAGTGATTGATTGAAGGAGATCAGGAAAAAAAATATGGACGGTTCTCAAGGTCTTTGGAAAAGAAGATTTATCAGTTCTGTACAAGCAAGGTGAAGCAAACCCATCTCTGCATCTCAAACTAACACTGGTAGTCTTCTTTTGTTTCTTCCCATGCTTTGCCAATAACGAGCTCAAGGCTTCTCTCTCTCTCTCTCTCTCGTATTTTTGCACATGAGAACGTAATGCTAAAATGGAATTAAGGAGAGATTACCAGAGTTGAAGATGCGCACGGGGCCATTGGTGCTAATCATATTAAGCTGCGTTTCGATTCTCCGCATGAAATCCATAGCCTCTTGTAAAGGCCTTGTTAGCTCCTCCCGATATTTCACTAGCATGTCGTAGTAAGCTTCCTGAACATTGGGAATATTCATAGTTAATTAAGAAAATAAATCCCCAAATAATTAAGAAAGAAAGCACAGTTCCATTCAGTTAGGTAAAGAATAGAGGAGAGTCACCATGAACTGATCCAGTTCTGGGTCTTTTGAACCATCTCTACAAGTCCCCGAAGATCGCTGACGTGTCTCGAACTCCTGGCGAGCGGCTGCCAATCGTGCTACTACTTCTGGAGGCGCTCCCACCTGAATCACAATTAAGAGAGAGAAACATTCTCTAAGAATAAAACAACCAATCTTCGAAAATAATTGATTTCTTTTGTGTTTTTTGCTGTCATAGTGAAATTGTTTTCACTATCCACACTTGGCTTCCGCACATCAACAGATATTTTCTTCTATGTAGTACGGTGGATGTATTATATACCTTCTGGCAATCCATGTAAGCTTCCAAAAGATTGGAGTACTGAGGGTGAGCGATGATCTTGGCTTTAATGGCTTCAACTTCATTTGTGCTCTCATTATTCCCTTGTTGTTGTTGCTGCTGCTGCTGCTGATGATGATGATGATGAAGAACTGATTGATGCCCTCTAATTAAAGAGTAATGAAATTTCTGAACATGCTGAGAATTGCTGGCTTCAGTCTTCACAATTGGATGTGCTTCACTTTGAAAACACTCACCCGATTGAAGATGAAAGCTGTTGCTGTTAATAGCCATCTGGGTCTGCTGATTACTCACGTTATTAGCCCCACTACTTGCTGTTCTCCCATAATTGTGTGCAAGAACTGGACTAGCATACAAGAAACTTCCTCTAGGAGCCGAGGTCTCACTCAGTTGATTATACTCCTCCATTTCTCAACAAACCCAGATGATCAAAACAACAAAAACCCAAAACCCTAAAGCAAGAACTGAACAATTAGCTAGATTTAAAGGGAAAAAAAAACCCAGAAACCCTAGTGATTAATAAAGAGAGGCAGTCATATATCTAGAGAGTCAAAACCCTTTAAAGAAAAACCATGAGTGGATTTGTATTCCCATGTTGAATCGTATCTGATAAACATATGGCTATGGAAGTGAAAATTTGGTCATGGAGGCCTTGAGGTGAAGTTGCACTTACAGGACTTAGTCGTCATGGAAATTTTGGTGTAAAGTTGATATAAGGAGAGAGAATCAGAGAAGGAGTGGCGATCTCAGATGGTGTGAGAGAGTGGAGGGTGAGTCGGTAGCTCGGCCGGAACCGGGAACGGTTCCTTGTCTTGGCTGGCTGACAAGACGTTCTTCGTTGAAGGAAAAGAAATATTTGAAAATTATAAAAGCAAAGGGGGAGCTGGGAGATAAGGCGAGGAGCTACTCAGATTTTTCTTTCCTTTTATTATTATTTTTTTCCCCTTCTTCTTTCACGGATGCTTTTGATTTTCACCGTTTTTCTTGTTGCTTTTTGTGTTGTCCATGTCGTACAATTTACATATACCTTCTCTCTTTGTATTTATACCATGGAATATGATTAGGTAAGCACATTGTTACTTATCTTATTATTAGTCTACTAACAACGTTGTTAGTTATCTTATTATTGCTCTATTTTTATTGTCGTTGGGTGATGTCATAAGAAAATTATCTATATGATTTCTCAAAATACTCATCCTAATGAAAGTGGACAGACAATAAGATAGATAAAGACTTTCTTATAAAATGGGCACTATGTACCATATTATTATAATTTATATTTGATAAAATTTTAATTTGAAACCCAATTCTTTCAAAGCATTTGAGGTAACTTGTGAGAAGTTCCAAATGGGCTCTCTAATCTTAAAAGTCATTTTATAACACATATATGTCTTAATTACACTGTTGTACCTAGTATTTTGGAATAATTTTCAATTTGGTATCAGTACTTTATTCTTTTCTCAATTTCACACATATACTTTGGGATAGTTTTCAATTTGGTGCATGTACTTTTTTTTTTTAATTCCATACCTATACCTTGGGGTAGTTTTCAATTTGATACTTGTACTTTAAATTTTCTCAATTTCATACTTTCACTTTTAAAATTTTTTCAATCAATGTCAAATTGGGGACGACTGCTAATATGACAAACAGAAAACTAACGTGATAGTCAAGTTAGCCATGTAGCAAAAATGAAGGACCCCCATTAGAACGGAAGATGTTTGGTTCGAATGAAGGTAAAACATAATTTCCACATAGTCTAGCCTATTCGAATCAAGACATTATCTAGGTGTAAAAGAATGTTCTAGCCCGTTTGATCTACAATTTTTTTTTTTTTTTTTGACATTTTCAATGCAGACCTCTCTAAAATATATGCATACGATGGTTTGAGATGTTGGACTGGCAAAATAAAAACAAAAAAAAAATCAAAAATTTTTGTGATTCGAACTGGTTAGAACCATATTTTATGCATCGGTTCCAATAGGCCAGAGCATGTGAGAATTCTGTTTCACCTTCGTTCGTTCGAACAGAATTCCTTCTTTTTGCTATATAGCTAACCTGACTACCATGTCAATTTTCTATTTTTCAGATTAATAGTTGTCCCCAATTTGGCATTGATTGAAAAAAAATTTAAAGTACAAGTACCAAATTGAGAAAAAATAAAGTACATGTACCAAATTAAAAACTACCTCAAAGTACAAGTACTAAATTGAAAACTACCCCAAAGTACTAAGTACAAAACTATAATTAAGCCTATATATATATATATATATTTGATGAATTAATTAAAATGAACCTTTATAAAAAGTCTATTAGTCGAAAGTCTATTTAAAAAAAATTAAAAATGTTTGCTTTTAAAAACATATATTTGTAGAAACCTAATCTTCCATACTGGGGAAATTACAATTTGACCCTATAGGATTGATTAAAAATACTTTTCAACTACGTACTTTCAATGCGTACATTGATGCCCTATATGATTGATTTATGACACTTTGCATCATTATGTGAGTTAGCTATTTAATTATTTGACTAAAAAATGACGTTACACTCGTTTTTATTATTATTATTATTATTATTATTATTATTATTATGCAATATTTATCCTACATTGTTAATATGCCTACAAGCATATCGCATATCAGTAAAATTTCATGATTTTTCTTAATATATTTGATTTATTATGAATTTTATTTACTGTATGAATAAAATAATTTATAAAAATTAAAATATATTGAAAAAAATCATGAAACTTCACTGATATGCTTATAGACGCATTAGCAATCTAGGATAAATATTACATAAAAACAAAATAACATGCTTAACACCATTTTTCAATCAAATAAATAAATGACTAACTGATAGAATGATACAATCTGTCACATTTTAAAAGCATAGGGGTTAATGTATCATAATTGAAAGTAAAGGGGTGTAAAATATTTTTAACCAATAGTACAGGGGAGCAAACTGTAATTTTTCCTAATATAAAAGAACTTTTGAAATATGCATTTGCCAAATACTATTTTTATTCTAATCGACTTCTTAAAAAGTCCATCTATAGAATTATTTCTTCACAAAGGACTTTATATTCCTATGAAGCTACAGTAAACACTTTTATTTATATATTTTATTATTTATAAAAAGCTCTACACTCCTTTTCTCTTTTTTCAAATAATTTGCAATCTGCATTCTTCAAATGTGCACCATCTCATACTTAACAATATATATTATCAAAATTTTCAATAACAAATAATCACTTGCCACCAATATGAATAGTTATGTAATACTTTGAAAAAAATGTTCTTTTATCAAGAAAATTGTTTTTGTTTTTATTTAGAAATTATTGAAAAACATGCATATAAAAGGGCCTTAAACTTTTCGAATGAGTAATGCTATTCCACCCACCTTAATTGGAATTTAATGCGTGGTTCACATAAATAAAAGTAAATTTTTTATTGTTTCAATATATATTTATTGTTGAAACTTCCAATAATTGACTAGCATAGGAGTGTTTAATGGCATACGATGAAAATTTTCAGCTATAAAATATTTAAAAGATAATTGAGCAGGCCAAAGTGTAATAAAAATTACTCTATCATAATTTTTTAATTTAAAATTTAAAATAAGTAAAATAGTAACATTATATTAATTTAAACTAAAAACGAGAATAAATTGCCAAACTGAAAGTTTGTTTTAATTTTTTACATGTTAATTCTTGATCATTCATGAATAAATTATATTCAATGACCTAATTAATATGTCAACATTAACTGAAGTGTCACCTACAGAGTAAAATGATTTACACCAATCACATTTATTGCGAAGAGAGACTGTTCGTATAAAACAAAATGAAAATCCACTAATAGGTTAAGACAATTATGATGTAGGGCAAAGTTAGTAACTGCATGTTCTTTAAAAAAAAATAAAAATTATGAAAGAAAAATTCAGCTAATCCTTATTAATTCCTTGGGTGGAAATTAACTTGAAGTTTCTTAGATTGAAGCTAAGAGACGAGGAATGAGTAGGGATCGTCGATCTACTTGGGTTTTTCAGTATTTGGGTTTGTTTGAGTAGTAAGATCATGACACATCATCCAAAAATATCATTCATCTTTTACTTTAGGTATCTAAGCAAATTCAAGCACAGAAAAATCCAAACAAAGGATTTGGATTCATGATAGATGAGTCAAGCTAAATTTTGATGACTCGATTAAAATGAAAAAAAGGACAATATAGGAGCCACTGGTTCTATTTTTGAAGGGATTAGTTTGGGAAACTTCTGGTTGAAATAATAGGCCTGAGAAATGTTTTCCTATTAAAAAGGCTTCAAGGCTGTAAAAAGATTTACAAGTAAGGAAATGTTAAGATAGTCAGTGATAGAATAGTATTTATTTATTTATCTTGATGACTTCTTGAATAGTATTAGTTAGGGAAAGAGAATTAATTATTAAAATATATCATCAACAAAGAAAAAGCAATAAAGCAACTTACTTTCTATCTAGTTAATCTAGGTCATGTTAATTAAAGATTCTAAGATTGGCATGATATATAATTTTCCTAGAGATCTAATAACTTGTAACAAATCTCTTCCCTGTTGATGTTGAATTCTCATTTATTTAATAGAAAAAAGAAAAACCAGCCAATCCTAACCACAAAATCTGCCTTAATTATTCTTCCAAATTAAGGACAGTTACTAATTGTTACTGGGACATGGTTAGGAACTTGAGATCTTTAGACCTGTGGGTAGCACACTATGGCCAAGCTTAATCAGTAAGACTTTAAGATTTTCTTTAATTTTAATAAACTTGTAGGTGACTGCATTAAATTTAGGGTACAACGAAGGACTTATATATCCATATTTGCAAAGTTAACGTTTCTCCATTTTCAAGTCACCTAAACCCTCAAATCGATCATTAATTGGTTTAATATAGTAGTTGGTTCAGTTTCATTGGGGCTACCAAATCCCCTCTCAAAATGTGTCGATCTACAGCAGACCACAAAACGCATCTGAGCTGGATTATTAAGGCATGTCCTCCTCTAATTGAAAAGTCAAAATGTACGTGGAGCTGGATTCACAAATTAAGCCAGACAGTGAAAATCGATGTCTCTTTACAACAAATTTTGTTGTTTTTCAGTTTTTGCTCCTCATTAAATTGATGTGGGCATGGAAAAGGCTAGAAAAAGAAAATTTGGAGATTATTGGAGTGGAGTTCTTCTTTCTCACTTGTTTGTACCTCTTTTCTGTCTCCTCTCACAAAAGCCCATCCTGAAAATTCCACCTTTTAATAAATATTCATATTTAATCAATCAATAAAATGCTCTATTTGCCTATTTGGATCCTGAAAAGAACGAGGGAAAATAAAAATAAATAAATAAAGAAAAAAAAAGTGTTAAACTTTTTTTAGAAATAAATTCATTTTTAAAATGTTTTTTGCTATTTTTACAATATTTTTTTCTTTCCATGCACTTTTAAAGCTTAAGCAAAGCTTGTGGAGATCGAGGTGAACCGACAAATGAATGGGATAAAAGTTTGAATCCAAGACCTCCTAAAAACTAGAACTCTTGATACCACTTGAACCCAAAAGCTTAAGCTGTTAAAGAATGAATTAACAATGTAAATTATAAGTTAACGTTAGCCATTATTCAAGCTTGGTTTGGAAATGCATGGCATTCTTTAATTCATAATTGGAGAAACATTGTAGGTGGTAACCGCATTGTGCATATGGAGGTATTTAAAACCTTGAGTTGTTGCTTTGATTCATAAGTATGGAAGAAGTTGACTTAATTATTGTTCCACTAGTATAAATCCCGAGCGATGCCCGAATGTAAAAATAATAATGGAATATTAAGAAACTTATAAAAAATATATATAAATATTTAACAAAAAATTTGATCAATTTTAATTTTAACATTATTAAATAAAATATTTTTTAAATCTTGGGCAATGCCTGGGTGTGAAAATAATAATGGAACATTTAAAAATTTATTGAAAAATATAAATATTTAGCAAAAAGTTTGATCAATTTTAATGTTAACATTATTGAACAAAATATTTTTTATCTAATATTATCCAATTCTATACAGAAAGTAATGCAAAAATATATTTTTTTTCCTCAAAACTAACTGTGAATTATTGTTATATTTTAAAATTAAATAACATTAATAGAACATTTTTTGCAGTATTTGAACCAGCCATGTAGAGAAGTGTGTGAGAGAGAGTTTTAACATTTTTTAAATAGATATTTGAAATTTGAATCTAAAATGAGCATAAGAAGAGAAAGATAAAAATTGGATAAAAAGAAATACTTGAAATGCGTGCGCTCTTTAAAGAGTGCCTCGAGCTTTTATGAAGAGAAAGATAAAAATTGGATAAAAAGAAAAACTTGGAATGCATGCTGCGCTCTTTAAAGAGTGCATCGGGCTTTTAATGAAGAGAGAGGATTTGAATCATTAATAGAAAAAAAAAATAAAAAAGAGAAAAATTGAGAGCTTACCAACTCAGTCCATTAAGAAAGGACTTGGCATATATTTTCTGGTTTGTTCTGCTCTAGTTGGTTCCTTAGAAATTGATAGTGAGCAGCCATGCCATGGTAAAAATGAAAATTGCCTATGTGCTATTAACAATACACATCATTTGACAACATTCTATAGGAGGTCAATGCTTAGAAAATTAAGTAACAAATGATGTGGGTTCAATTTGTTAATGATGGAATTTTACCAGTGCATTTTAACATATGTATTATATCAAAAGTTCAACTTTTTATATATTTTTTGGGTTTTTAACTTTTTCTATTTTAGTGGAAACAAATTTTGGACGACGTTGGCTATTTTATTGTAATCAATAAAGTTGGTTAAATGTAGGCTAATGATATTGACGCTCCACCGAGCACCAACTCAGCTCCATAATAATAATTATGAGGGAAAATTTCCAATTGTACCCTCATAGTAAAATCCCACTAATTTTTATATATTATGTATTTTCGTAGAATCAGTTGTAAAATAAAATTTAAAAAATCGACCTTTAGATAACATATTCATCTTATGAATATCATATTTGCCAAAAATCACAGTAATCCAACGGTCGGTTTTTCAAAAATCTGAGTGCAAAATTGTGACGTTTCAAAAAAAAAACACAGCTTTTCATAGCGCCTGTTGCAGATCATATTTTGAGAAACTAATTGTTGGATTAGATACCCATCTTATAAACATCATGTTTACCAAAAATCACGATTATCCAATGGTCGATTTTTTTTTTTTCTAAATCACAATGAAAAATTGTGTTTTTTTTTTTTTTTTTGGTTATTCAAAATGTCACAATTTTATGGTTAGATTATTCAAAAACTGACCGTTGGATCACCGTGATTTTTGGTAGACATGACATTCATAAAATGAATATTTTATCTAACGGTCGATTTTTCAAAAATCATTTTGCACCTAGTTCTACGGAAGTGCATAATATATAAAATGTAGTGGAATTTTGATACGTGGACAAAATTAGACCCTCATAATTGTTAGTGTGGAGCGCGCGTTAACGCTTGGTGGAGCACCAATATCATTTGCCTAAATTTATTTTATAGTAATCAATAATCAATAATATTCTATACTTCTCTTTTTAAATATGGGAAGAAAATCACCAAAATTATAAAGTGGGTGATGGACTGATGGTTCCTTTCATTTTTAGAGCAACATTTTTGGCAGGGAAAGGATCATTACCCAGAGCTGATGTTGCTACTTCCACAATGATAACTAGTCAATTTTTTTCAAAAAGACCGTGAAAAGAAACAAAAGAGCTGACAATAGCATAGCCCTTTATAGTGAAATGAAAGATCAAGTAAGCTTCGAGTCCATGCTGCCTGTTGTGCTGGGTTTGTGGATGCAAAACCTTTACAACTCTGTGACCATGTGGCTCTTTCTCGGAAAATCACCTGCAACAGTCAATGCAACATTCTAAATTCAAAACTCAAAACTCAAAAAGGGGATGGTCCTTTATTATTATTTCATATATATAGACACACATAAATCATCCGGTCAGTATATATTTATATAAGCTTAATTATGTAATAAATATTCATAGATAACTGTGAGATACATATTTCAAAAAATTGACTGTTAGGTTAGATATATACTATATTATAGATGTCATGTCTGCCAAAAATCACAATGATCCAACAGTCAGTTTTATCGAAAATGTCATTGAGAAAAACTGTAAGAATTTTCAACAATCACAGTTTTTCATAACTATATTTTGAAATTATAACATTGGATCAACATGATTTTTGGCATATAAGACATCCAAAAGTACAATAAATAATTCAACCGTCAGTTTTTCAAAATATGCATCCCACAATTGTCTGTGGGCTTCATGCTTACATAAGATTATGTAAACATATGCTGACTTAATATATCATTCGAGTATATATATACATATATACAAAGATGCTAGTATAACGTTCAACAGACGTAAAGTTGTGTCAGTAAACTTTCATAGGGTCAATTGCAAAATAAATTTTGAAAAACTGAATGTTGGATTAGAGACTCATCTTATATATGTTATGATTGCCAAAAATTATAGTGATCCAATGGTCAATTTTTTTAAAAATATATAGCTATAAAAAATTGTGATTTTTTTACTTTTTAAAATGTCACAATTTTTTGAAATCAATTTTTTTTTAGAAATCGACTATTAGATTTCTGCTATTTTTGGCAGACATGATATACATGAAAGAAGTATCTAATTCAACACTTGATTTTTCAAAACCCATTCCACAACTAGTCCTTTGGAAATCATCTTGCGTAACTTTACATCAAATGGCTTGTTTACTAATATTTTCCTACAAGTAATGCTATTATCCCAAAAAAATATCCCAAACCAATCCAGCCTTCATTAATTATTAATTAAAGAATTTGCTAAAAAAAAGAAAAGGTTAGATCAATCAACATATTATTTGGGATATACTTTTGAGACAATATTTTTTGAAAAATATAGCATTTTCCTTTTATTACATATATGTATGGGACATATTTCTTTTACTAGTATCTTTATTCGTGATTTGTAAATTTCAATGTAAAATTGTATTTTGAGAAATCCATTATTAGATGAAATGTTCAATCCATACACTCATGTTTAGAAAATATGGAAGATTGTATGAAAATTTTTGATATTTTTTATTGATTAGAAATGTAACTTTATAAATCAAATGGCTCCTATTTTTGGATTAGTTTGATTTGTGACGGACGTAATAAGTCCTGTATGTGTAAATCTGCATATGGGCATGGGTATGGGCGTGAGGGCATGTTTGTACCGGTGGGTTAAGGGGCGTGTTAGAGAAACAGATGGATATGTTGTAAACCAGTACAAAATTTCAACGGTAAACAGTGAAAAGGGCCTGATCCCATCTGAGAAGTGTACTGTTGGTGATAACCTATTCACAGAATACCCACGTGTACACACAGACAGATAGCAGAGCAAAGACAGAGAGCTATATGGGGTTGGCGTGGCCCCGTGTGTGCGAGAGTATGAGCTTTGGAACGAGGAATAGCTGGCGGCGACGACCATCAGGCAACCACCACCACCCCACCACCACATAGAAAAATCTGGAGAGAGAGAGGGCTCCTGTATTGACAGAGTTTGGGACCCACAACCCTTAATACCCCCGGGAGTCCCGCGCTACTAGCTATAGAGGGGCCCCAAAGAGGTGTCCTTTACTTTGCTCCTCAACTCTCTTTTTTTTTATTTTTTTGTTTTAAATTTTTATGTTTTTTCTGCTTTTGGCGTCTGAGGAGGATTGGACGTTTCCAACTCAGGCCACAGCTCTTCAGTCAGTAACCCACGTTCAACTGTCATTCAATCCAGTGCAGTGTATATATATATATATATATATATATCTCCCAGTGCAGTGAACTTCTTTCATATTAGCTTCACTTTCTCGACCTAATAAGCTCTTCCTTTCTGTTTCCCGTTAAAATATTGTTTTATTTGTCATTTCTTTGCCCAAATATTCATGCCATTTTGTATCTCATATATATATATGTTGAATGTGGGGTATGATAACATCATTCATGAACAAAGTTGTAGTTATTTTATGGCAATTTAATCTACAGCTTGACCCAGGAGGAAGGTTCAACTTTATTATTATTATTTTGATAGATTGTTATAATATAAGATTCCATGGCAAGTTAATGGACTAATTCATTCTTTGTCCTAATAAATATAATGGAGGTTGAGTTGAGTTGGAGCTCCTCCACAGTTGTTTTGTCTATTCCTGGTGCAGGACTTTTGCCAATCAAATCAGCATCATACGAATGAGCTGTTCCTGTCATTTCACCAACAAATGATATTAGACTTTGATTGGGAGAAAAGGGTCTTGGATGCGGTTCAAGGAACACAACATTTAAATCAAATAATAATAATAATAATAATAATAGTAAATAAATAAATAAAGAACATAACATGTGCATAAAATCTTTCATGTAACATTAGAGATGAAAGGGTATGGTTCCATAAGGTATGTAATTAAGCAGAAAGCTAATAGATAATTGTAGTTATACATATTTTGAAAAACTGTCAACTGAATTTAACACATATGCATGTCATGTTTATCAAAAATCACAGCATCCAATGATCAATATTTATTAACTTCATACATACAAGATCAAGACCACATGTAACATTTGTGATTTGCCTATTTTTTATTAAACTTGGTTCGTGCAACACTGGTCAGTTGACAATCATGAAATAACTTATTAATTAGTTGCTCTGGCAGCTTCCAACTGGAAACTAACCTATGAGGAAAAGAAGAAATTTGAAATTTTTGTAAATGGAAATTCTTACCAGACATAAAAGGATGTGCGGGGACTTATGCCATAATTTGTGCTTAATTTACTCCATATATTTGGTTAGGAATCCCATAAATATATATATTAAAAGAATTCCATCAATACTATAAGGAAAATGTTCAAATAACAATTTTATAAATGAAAAAATTTATTGAGAAAAAAAAAAAGCTGCTACCCTTTGTTAGAAGGGGTATGCCAAAATAAACTTTTGTTTAAAGGTGTTTGGCATGAAACAAGCAAATACAAGTGTGCTTGACATGAAACAAGCAAATACACCATCATTCCATTTTGTTCTGACAAGGTTTCCTTCTTTTGCTTTGATGATGCCTTATTACAAACCTTTGGTCTCCCAATCTGCCCGTCGATCATAAATGACTCCAGAAATGTAGATGGTTTCCTCCAATAATGAATGACATTCTCTTACAGTCTTATTCACAAATCTATCACAATTGTAAAGGGACGTGGCGATCATCCCATTAACCCACTCTAGCTTTCTTTACACATGAACCATATATATAGTCTTGAAATCTTGTATCTCTAGTAGACAATTTTTTAATTGCTGAAAGACAAAGTGAAACCTTGGTGGGTAGTTAGCCCAAATGATAAAATATATAAGAAAAAAAAAATTATAATTAGATTAGGTCTAGAGATCGAATCATCTTCAATATTATAAAATAAGAAATCAAAATGAGTGGACAGTCATGTCAAAACCCATCATATTCCTCATCTTAAAGCACCATGATCTAGGGCAAAAGACTTTATATGACTTTATCCTACTACTACCTACAAAACATACAAGCTATGTGTAGGGTGTTGCCATGTCATGACTAATGATATATGTTCTTAAAAGATGTCTCCCTAATGTGTCTTTAATGGATCACTGATTATGGAGTAGATCAATCTAAGCCATCCACATTTTTCAAGGATTGACTTTAGTAGAAAAAAAAAAAATTTACGGAGTAGATCACTGGTAATATCATTAGGAACACACTTTTTTAAAGATATTAATTATTTACTACTTTCCGGCATTGAATAAATATTTTCTCCCTTTCGAAACTGCTTGTAAGAGAGAGAGAGAATCAACTTATGACTTCAAGAGTATATATAGCTAGGGTTAGCTACTCTTTGGTATGCTTGTATATGTCGCATGCATTTTATGATGTGGTTTGTTTTACTTAGAAAAGAGGAGTCGCTACCAAATTAATACAGACTAGATCATGTGCATCCCTAGTTTCATAACATGTACATATATGTTATATATATTAACATATCTAATCACATTATATTGCTTTTCTGATTTATCCATATCCGTTGGTGGTGACGTTTCCTAGTGATGAATAGTGAATAGTGAATGGTTCAACAAAAAAAAAAAAACAATTGTAAGAAAAGAATGCATTCCTTGGGTCGTTGTCATGTGTTTTTCAACTAAAAATAGTTGATAAAATACAAGTGGTGCTAAAGTAGGGAAGAAAGCACTCATTTACGTTACCTCCTGGCCTGTTAGAATAATTGTTAATTAAACAATTGTTAAAATAAATATCTCTCTCTCTCTCTCTCTCTCTCTCTCTCTAATCACTGCCTTTCAATCAAAGAAATTATTTGTCTTATACATCTGGATTCAGAGAATATTTCAAAATTTATATTATGCATCCCTGTGTTAGATATATGGATCATTTCAGGCATCCCTTTCACTGATTCTTTTGTGGATCAACTTATAAAAATTTAATTTAATTTAATATAATAGTCCGTATAACAACTTTAGCACAGATAATATATATACAGTCCTTAATTATCCAAATATATATATATATATATATATATAAAGTTCTTCTATTATAAGATGCACCTTATGCAAGATGAGCTCTATAGAGTCAAATACGGAATGACCGGTTTCTGAAAAAATCAACTGGGAAAAACTGGTGACATTTTAAAGAAAAAAAAATGTCACAAATTTTTACTTGCCATTTTTCAGAAACAAAACATTGGATCATTATAATTTTTGATGAACATGAAATTCATAAGTAATTTATCTAATCTAAATGTCAATTTTTCAAAATCTCGTGTATGTCATTTATGCCAAAAATCAAGGTGATCCAACGATTGATTTCTGAAAAATGTTATCCTGAAAAATTATTATAATTAGAAACATCATAGTTTTTTATAATAAGATTTCTCAAAATCTGGCCGTTGAATCACTACGATTTTTGGATAAATAACATACATAGGAAATATATCTTATCCAACGGTCGATTTCTCAAGACATTCCACCCACATTGGTATTTTGAAAACAAAGTGTACATATAGATGTAAAACAAGATGTAAGGGGAACCTGATCGTACATTTATATATCATTGCTAACCACACTAGATATTATCCTTTAATAATTGGTTTTTTTTTTTTCAATCTTTTAATACTTGTTTGAGTCTTTTAATACTTGTTTAAGCAACCAATTAAATTTGAAAAGAATCCGAGGAGATAATGTTTGGCCTCTAATTCACACATTAAGGAACCACTTGGACAAAAGTCATCCGCATAATTAGCTTCTCTAAACCAATAAAACAAATGGTGTCTATGATCCTCTCTCCAGCTGCTCAGCATACTAAACATAATAAAGGCAAGGCTAATACAACTGTCATTTGCTCTTTTTTTTAGGTAAAATATTCTCCTTTTTATGTCTATTAATGAACAAGGAAAGAGATTTAGGGAAAATAAGCAATTTAGTCAATAAAGGGTCCTTTTCATAAAGGAAAAGATCAATGGCTTAATCACTTGAATAGGAGAAGCATATTAATCTGCACTAAATATTGACTAAAGATTAACAAGTGAAGCCAACCCTCTAACAAGATTGATTGTTTGATTTGATGGAGAGAGAGGCAGAAATAGTGTAATTAAACAGAGATTAACTATGAATAAAATTAAGTACAATGTTCCTTGTAGTAATTGTGTCATGGAACAGATACTTTGATCATTTCACTTACTATATATATATATATAAATAAAGTTATTTCGCCTATCTATTTCATCCATTTATTGTTGTCCATCTTAATTAGCATATGATGTGTTGCTCACATAAATAAAAGTAATATGTTAGCCCTAAGGTTTTTGACCTTATTCTGACGATAACTAAACCATACCTTTTATCTAACAAGTGGTTAAGTGTTGTGTCTCTATAGCTTTAAAGAAACATCTTATTGGAGCTCATCAACATTCTTCAAGCAATTCCATGCGCTCAAATCCCAAATCAAAGCTCATGGAGATCAAAGCTTTAAGTGTCAAAGCAATTCAAAGAAGTTCAATCCTTGAAGATCAACTTGAAGACTTGCTCAAGCTTATGAAGACCTTTTGTAGAGAAGTTGCTCTCCTAGTGATTAGGAACTCTTTGTAAGTTCTCTCTTATGCTCAATGTTGCATAGCTCAAGAGAAAGTTTTTTCCATCTCATTGTGCATTAGCATTCATGCTTGAAAATGCTTTCAAAATTGCCCAAAAATGTTTTGGAACACTTAGTTAACTTACCCAAGTGTTTTTATGTCGATTTTGACTTAAGAATTTCGAAATATTGACATTACAACTTCCCTAGTCGACTCACCCTTTAGTCGACTAAGCACCCTGGTCTAATCGACTAACCCTGTTCTACTAGTCGACTAATGGAAGGTCAATAGCCATGTTTGAGTTGTAAATTTACTAGTCGACTAATGACCCTTAGCTAGTCGACTAATCGATCCCGGACAAATTTTCCAAATGTGTTTTTAAGTTGGTAATCGACTAACACCCATGTTCCTAGTCGACTAACAAACCCAGATTTTGTTTAAATTGAGTTTTTCTTAGCTAGTCGACTAACCCTTAGTGCCTAGTCGACTAACCGAGTCCGGGAAGCCAAAACCTTTTGAAATATGACTTGTTAGTCGACTAACCACATTGTTCTAGACGACTAATGGCTTTGCAACTTCAAAACGATTCTTTCTCTTTATAGCTAATCAAGCATTAAATTACCCCCAACCACCCCCATCTTCTCCAATCAGACTCCAAGGGTTTCAAACAGCCATTTTGGCCCTAGTTCTCTATATAAGGTGGCTTGACTCTCATTTATTGCTGATCTAGTTAATCACTCTTATTTTGTCTTGATATTCATTACTCTCAAGCATTCATTACTCTCACTTCTCTTTGACAAATCTCTTGAGCTATATTCATTGATCATTTGAGAAATTATTAGTGCTCTTGTATTTATTACAAATCATCTTGTTGAAGCATTCTTTGTAAAAATCTATATTCAATCATCTTGTATTGTAAGTTGTAAGGGTTTTGTTAAAACTCTTGTGGGTGAGTTGCCTTCCACCTTGAAAGAAGACAAGTGTAAAGGTTTCTCCACCTTGAAAGAGATTGCATAGTGGATTAAACCTCTCGACGGAGTTCTTGAGGCGTGGATGTAGGTGGAGACCGAACCACGTAAATCTTTATGTTTGATTTCTCTAACTCTACCTCTTTATTTCAAGTTATTTTTTCATTACTTGTTTTATTGAGTTATTGTGAAATCTGAAATTGCATTCTTATTATTCTAAGTTCAAAGATTTCAAAATATAGTATCTCATTTTTGAAAGTTTTTTTTATTTGTCTATACTCTATTCACCCCCCTCTAGAGTATATTTTGGGCCAACATAATATTTTTATATATTTTTAAGATCATAAAAACAATTAGTCTACGTGGGATGAGTGAAACATGTAGGTGAAGTAGCATTTAAAAAAAAAAAAAAAATTTCACTAGCTATTTCACCCATATATTTTCACTCACCTTATAGTTAGCAACTTTACATATGGTATATCATTCGCATTAATAAAAATAATATATTTTTTCAAGATCATAAAAATAATTTGTCCACGTAAGATGGGTGATCAAAGATGAGTGAAGTATGTGAGTGAATTATAGTTGTCATATGATGTATGGTTCACGTCAATAAAAATAATATTGGCATATATAATATTTTCATTCTCTTAAGAATCTTAAAGATGATTGGTCCACATGAGATTGATGGCCAAAGATGGAAAATGCTACTTCACCCATCTTTTTTTACTATTACTTCACATGGACCAATCTTCTTTATGATCCTAGAATAATAAAAATAACAAGACATCATATGTCAAGTAAGGTGTGTAAAAAAAGTTAGTGAAATAGGGTGTGAAATAGAATGGTAAGTGAATGTACTATTTGTTGGTAGCAAAAATGCCATAGGCTTGCGCAACTCTCTAAGTGATGATGTGGCGTATTGTGAGTGGAGAATAGAAGGCCTAAGGAGGAAGAATGGTGCCCTTTATTGAAGGGAAAGAATATGCCATCCAACAACTGTTGGACCGTGATGGTCTGTTGTTCTGTAGCAATGAATTTTGAATGAATTTAACTTCAGGGCCCCGGGATCGAGGTGCGTATAAGCTGGTTAGGACACCCGATCATTAAAAAAAAAAAAAAAAAAGAATTTTGAATGAATTTATAATTAAGCTTTTCAATAATACTAAAAAATCAATAGCTTATAGACGAACTCTATCGTTAAAACCAAAATGAAATTTACAGTGTTGGAACTTAATTTCTGAATCACATAACCGCCATAG
Organism: Hamamelis virginiana; assembly: GCA_017140935.1. NCBI lineage: Eukaryota > Viridiplantae > Streptophyta > Magnoliopsida > Saxifragales > Hamamelidaceae > Hamamelis > Hamamelis virginiana. The sequence goes on along the minus strand of JAESVK010000050.1, from coordinate 3,385,727 downwards.
GAGAGAACGTATAGCTCTTATAGCATGAAAGATGCTTTTGATTGTCTCCACAGACAAATTTGAGTTTCCTGATGATGAATGAAACACGTCTTTTTTTTTTTTTTTATTCAATCATTTATTTATTTTTATTGTTGGGGTTGAGGAGTTCTTGTAATTTTCATCAAGCATGTTAGTACAATGCGAGTATAAAATATGAATACAACAAGCTAGGTTGTCATGAGAGATGGTTTGGCAATGGCCAGAGAGAGTATTTTCTCATTTCTCCTTCATCTCCCATCTTAAAGCTATAGAAAATGGAATTGGGCAATAAAGAGAACTAATTAAATGGCCACACATAAGTTAATATTACAAATTGTCTCGGTATTTCGCTCCCTTGTCCTATTCACTAAAGCTAAATAAGTCTCATTTTCCCTGAAAGGCTCATGGAAAACCTTTTAAACAAGTTAATTCCATTGTTTATTTTATCCAATGGTAGAAATTTACCTTTATTCTAAATTTTCTAGGAGAATTTGGCCATAAATCCCAAATAGGGAGACTTTCATAAGAAAAGTCCCCCAAAGAATTATTATTTACGAAAAAGTCCTTTTACCACGTCTCAGACAAAAATACCCCTAGCATCCCTTTTTTTTCCTCCACACATTTCTTTCCATTTCTCTTATTAAAACTGCAGAATGAGAAAAAGAGAAGTAAAGAGAAAAAAGAGAGACTAGGGAGAGAGAGGAAGAGAGAATTCAATCTACAGTTGAAATTATAGATCAAAACGGTAAAAAAAAAGTTGACGAGTCAAAGTGGAGAATCCACAATCATCGCTAGCGATCTTACAATTACCAACCACCGATTTGCAGTCACGCTCGCGTGGTGTTCATGCAATAATCGGCAATCGTGTCAATCTTTGACAATCAATTAGTTTCCGAAGATGTGCAACTGTCGCTGGCAACAATTGCAATGAGAATACGTCTTTGACGCTATTGATGGAGCAATGTCTATGAGAGACTCCAAACCCTCTCTCTCGGTGATGCTTCAATGCCAATAATGAAAATGTTCCTCAACTCCAAAATTTTTCTTCTTCTTCGTCACTAGAGCTGGTGATCTAGTTGACGTTGTCAAATGATGAAGATCTTCTTCAACTCCAATCTTCTTCTTTGTCAATCCGTTGTAGTCCAAATTGCCACATAATTTAGTGAAGCATTTCAAGTCTTTCATGGCCATGTGCATTGACGACACTGATTACTTTAGTTATTTAATCACAGTATGTCTCCAATCTTCTTCTTTAATGACATCTCCATACAGTTTATCATTAAATGTCCATATGAGTTGGAGTTCTTGGCTTGCTGATCTTGATGACAGCTTCATCCCTATGTTTTTTATATTTATTTTTTTTATCCCTATTTTTGGTTGAATTCATGGTTTGATCTTTTTGTTATTTGTGTTTAAGGTTGAAAAATAAATTTTTGGTTCGTTTTTTTATTCTGATTTGCATTGAAAATACAAAAAAAAATTGCAATGAAAATATCAAAAAATGCAGTGAAAATATAACGAAAATACTGAAAAATGCAGAGAAAACGATAAAAAAGTAGTGAAAATACCAAAAAATTGCAGTGAAAACACTAGCAAATGCAATAAAAACACTGCAAAATGCAATGAAAACACTAAAAAATGTAGTGAAAACACAAAAATGCAGTGAAAATAGTCAAAATGCAGAGAAAATACACTTATATGCAGTGAAAACACATTGAATGGTAGATCTTCCATTTTTAAATATATTTTTAAAAGCTAGGGACTTTTCCCATGAAAGAATCTATAACTAGGACTTTATATATGAAGAAAATAATTTTTGGGAGAACTTTTTGCATGAAAAACTTCTTATGTGAGACTTCCGACCAAATTCCCCAATTTTCTAATATTAATAAATGAGTATTGATGTATTTTCATGTGCTTAAATTCAAAATATATCACACGAAGGTTGAAATTAATATATACGACCAAATCAACATATATATCATCGACAAACTGTTTCCATATTAGGTAGGAATCAAATTTGACTTTGCATAAAGTATTATATACAATTAGTAGGTTAGAGCATCTTTAATAGGCTCTCATTTGGGGTTGCCATTACTAAATTTGGGAGCCATGACAAAAAAAAGTTACTCCAATGGGGTGCCATCCATGGACCATGGCTCCCAAATTTGGCAATGACATCAATACCTTCCATATTTGGGGAAATTTTAGCAAGGACCATCTCCTCCTAAGTAGTCCACATCATGCTACCTCCAATCTAAATTCTATTAGAGCACAATAGTGCTAAATATGGGAACTCTCTATTAAAATACAATAGTACCAAATATGAAAGGAGCTCCCACTTGGTACTATAGTACTTCTAAATATGGAAATGAGAGGCTCAAATGGGAGCACCCCATTAGAGATTTTTTTTATGAAGATAATTTCTCTCAAAATGAAGGAAAGAATCAAGATAGGTCAAATGAATTTTCTCAATTATATATATGTATATATATATATACAGTCTCGATCCTGTAAGGACATCTTTACCTATCTTATCGTTAACTCACTTTCACTGAGATATATGTATTTTGAAAAACTAACATTGGATTAGATATTCTTTTTATATATGTTATGTTTGCCAAAAATTATATTGATCTAATGGTCGGTTTTCAAAATATATATAGTTAAACAATTTTTACAGCATCTAACGGTAAATACTGTGAGAGTATTTTATAGACTGTATTTTGAAAA
>JAESVK010000050.1:3336270-3382576 GCA_017140935.1 Hamamelis virginiana | reverse complement strand
ATGTATAAGAAGATTGTCTAATCTAACAGTCAGTTTTTCAAAATACATATCCTATGGCTCCTAGAAGAAGTAGGCTAATGCTAAGATAAGTAAAGATGTCATTGCCTGATCATAATTTTATATCTATATATAGAGAAAGAAATACTATAGACAGCATTTGTTAACTTTGATAAAGTCAGCAAACACTCAAATGGCCATTATATATATATATATATATATATATATATATATATATATATATATATATATATATATATAGAGAGAGAGAGAGAGAGAGAGAGAGAGAGAGAAAGAGAATGGTTCTTGTGATAACATGTGTTTTTATAATAGTATTTTAATGTTAAAAAAAAAATTAAACTTTGAGTTATTTACGAAATTGCCATTGGATAAGTATAAACATATAAACTCATATTTCATTCATTTCTAGTCGGCAAAAGAGAAACTTCGAGAGAGGAATAGAGAATCCGGGAGAGATAGAGAGAAAGCTTGTCACAGGAATCATCCCGTGGTTTAATCAGGTACGCTCTATACCCGTCGTCATCATCTTCTTCTTCTTCTACTTTCATTTTGGGATCAAACCTATAAAATGGGTTTTTGAGTTGAAATTGATGATTCCGTGAGGAGTGGATTGATGGGAAGTTTAAATCAGTTGTTTTGGGATGTTTAGGATGGTATGTTGTTGATTTATTGAAGAATTTGAGGTTAATTTTGAGTATAAGCTTTAATTTCAGTTTATGTGAGTTTTATGCTTAAAACTTTGTGGTTTTCACATTTTAACCGTTAGATCTTAAGATTTTTGGCGGATTCAAAGTTGTGTGTGTTTATTTTGGGTAAATCTTGTATTTGAACTGTCGGATTTAGGTTTTGAAAGGTTTTGAAGAGTTTATGAAAATGGGTTTCGAATTTGGATTGAAGCGGTGCGAATCTGGTAGCTACTACCGGTAGTTCCTATGTGTATTACTGGTAGTAGACTAAATCGGTTTTGAGCAGGAAAATCTCGTTACCGATAATGCATATGTGCATTATCAGTAATGTTTATTTCGATAGTTGTTAAATAGTTGTTATTGGTAATGGTTAACTGTAAATTCAGCTGAGGGATATCATTACCGATAATGCATAAGTGCATTATCGGTAATGCAAGTTGGTAGTAATGGCAGTTTAATGCCATTACCGATAATGCATATGTGCATTATCGGTAATGCCTCTTTTCAACTTATTTCTTCTTTAAGTTCAAGTGTTTAACCTCCATATTCAAACATGCTTTTCTAAATTCAAATCATACATGTTTGAAGGACTTATAAAACACGGATTTTCATTGAACACTTGGATTTGAATGAAGTGAATTGGTTTATAAAGCATTAATCTATTTTCTTTTGCTTTTATGCATGAGTTAGGAGTTAAATTGCATTATTTTGTCTTTTATATCAGATCAAGATAGTCCAATACATAACCCATTTACAAGCTAGAGTTCACAATGACAAAGGTAGGAATATAATTATCCTCGCTAGCACTAATAATATGTTTTCCTGGAATTGTTTATATTGATAACTTTTGAGAATAACCCTGATGCATGAGATTATAAACTTTTGAATATGATGTGTGGCATGAATTGTGAAATTATATGACATGAATTACTTGAATCTTTTATAGTTATTAAACCATGCTCTACTGTTTATGATCTTATTTCTCAAATGAACTGTATTTGTTCTATGATGCAACATTTATTAATGAATGAGTTTTCATTGATGGAGCCTTAGGGCGGACCTGAAGCGAGTAGCCTCGTACATGGCTAGTTTGTTAACCGTGCAAGGCAACTAGTTAAATTACCCGTAGAGGTAGAACCACGCAATGTTGTATTTTTAGCCTGGCTGAGTTAGGGGCTTGTTAGCCTAAAATGCAATGATGTAATATTTTCTGAAGTCAACTGTTTTGATTGATATAGAAATGATTTATATAATTGAATGCCACATAGATTTTTCATGACTCGATTACAAAGTAATATTTTGTATCAGTGATTCAGATAATTCATGCATCGATATTATTATTGATAGTTGAGGATAATATTTCTACTGAGCATTCAAAAGCTCACGCTGTCGTTTATACAGCATATTTTCAGGTGGTTGATAGTAGCTTGCATAATGGAGTATCTTGCATTTTGCATTTAGAGCAATAGTTTTTTGTGTATTCCTATAGATTGTTAAGAGAGGGATAGAGTTTTGGATTTTATAACATTATGTGTATATTATGGTTTGTACCCATTTGCCATGGATGTTGGCATTTTGATGTTTTATGCAAGGCCGGCCCTGAGATTTTGGATGCCCTAAGCGGGCTCCTAAAATGTTGCCCCTACTACTTATCGACTAAAAAATAAGCGTGTAAAATTTTAGTTATTTATCCTTAATTTCTCATAAGCTAAATGTACAACAATCAATTCACAAATCGTGTTTTCAATAGGCTCACCTCGAACCCTATCACTGATTACCATTACATATATATATATATATATATATATGCTAAAACCTATAACGATCAAATCAGAAAAAAGAGTTTTCTATAGGCTCACCCCGAACCTCCTATCATAATTACAAATATAATTAAACTAATAAAGAAAACCTACAACAATCAATTCACAAGGAAGGTTTTCAATAGGCTCATCCCGAACCTCATATCATCATGACAAATACAACAATTCTTTTTTACCACCATTTTTGTCCTCTCTTGTGCATTTGACCAACTTGAAAGTTCAATAAGTTATTTTGAAAAATCGATTGTTGGATTTGATGCTCCACTTATTCGTATCAAGAATACAAAAAATCACATTGATCCAATGGTTGGTTTTTCAAAAAATAGACTGTGATAGTTTTTCACAATTTTTTTATTATATTTTACAATTTTTTTCAAAATTGCAAAAACCGACCATTAGATCAATGTGATTTTTTGCATTCATGATAAGTATAAATGAAATATCAAATCCAACGGTGGATTTCTCGAAATAACTGTTCCAAGTTGGTCAGATAGACATGGGAAGACAAAAAGGGAGGACGAATGGAATTTTCCTTACAAATATATCAAACAAATAAACAATCAATTCACAATGAAAGTTTTCAATAGGCTCACCCGAAACCTCCTATCATCATTACAAATATATCAAACTAATAAACAAGATTTGATTACAACTTTTGAATACCAAAATGAATATAATTTAACTATATTTTCCATAAATGTGTCTAACATACATAGAACAATGATACCAAGAAATTAACAAAAATTATTTTCTAAAGAAAAATGCAACAACAAAAAATAGATGCTAAATAGTAGAACATATATAGTATATTGGGGTTTGGCCCTTTGAATTGTCTAAGTATTATATCACTACTAAGATCAAATTTAATGCCCCTAAATTTTACTAAAAAAATGAATGCCCAAGGCAGTTGCCTTTTCGGCCTGCCCTGATTTTATATACAGGATTGTAAAGTTAATATATGTACAGTACGAATTGGGACATATGTATGTACATTTTATTTCACGTTTTAATATAAATATTTTATAAACTCTTGAGTAAGGAAATATGAATGAGCTTATTAGGTTGTATTTTCAGTTTGATACGTGTCAACCTATCTTTGATGGTTAGTATATAACGTCAAGTTGGGGTGTTATAGTTCTAGTGAGTGACGCGCTCATTGAGCGCCAGGCGCCTATCCTCATGCAGCTCCAATCTAACGGCTAGTGCCTTCCTCCCTACACACCCAGCCTGACAGTAGCATACGACATTTAATTCCCTCAGTTGATGCATAGGTAACGATGACTTGATGCAACCACGTCACCAACTTTTCACACTCAGCTAGAGATATTTGGAACCAACCGCACATTGTTATTAGTGGCTGGCTTTATTTGGAAAAAATTAATTTTTAATAATTTATATGCTTAAAGCTAGAGAGAGAGTGTAACCTACGTGAATAGTTTGTAAAACCATTTTTTTTTCTATGCATGGTCAACCTTACGAACCGCTGCAGTCAACACAACGGCTGTTGGTACAGTTTAAAATTTTTAGACTTTTTCACACTCAGCAAGAAAGAGAGTGCAACCAACCGCACATTGTTATTAGTGGTTGGATTTTTTGAAAAATTCAATTTTTCATAATTGCCATTGCTTAAAGATAGAGAGAGAGTGTAACCCTAAATTAGGGTTTAGGATTTAGGATTTGGGGTTCAGGGTTTGAGGTTTGGGATTTGGGGTTTAGGGTTTAGGGTTTGGGGTTAGGGTTTTGGGTTTTAGGATGTCCTTACTTATTTTACCGTTAATCCACTTTCACTATAATAGGTATTTTGAAAAAATTGACTGTTAGATTAGACAATATTTTTATGAATGTGATGTCTACCAAAAATCACAATTATTCAATGGTAAGGTTTCAAAATATAGACAGTTAAACAACTGTGACACCGTATAACGATAGGTACTGTTAGAGTTCTTCACGGTCTGTATTATTTTGAAAATCAATTGTTGGATCACTATGATTTTTGGCAGACATTACATCCATAAAAAGATTGTCTAATCCGATAGTTAATTTTTCAAAATACCTATCCAATGACTCTCAGTGATAAAATAAGTAAGAATTGAACATCCTTACCTGATTATAGTCCTATATGTAAGTAAAGATAGATATTACTCTTGGTCTGCATGAGGTCCTATAAGGTAAACTTTCACATGAGTGTGAGACGTCTGGCGTCTCCTTGCTTTACCAATTGGCTTGAATATTTCCTTCATACAATTATATATATATTGATCGATCACGCATTAACTTTCTACTTTTTTTTTTTTTTTAAGGTACCATCATTACAACAGTCAACTAATTTCAATCAAACTCGAGATTAGCTTATCAGAATTTCATATTTATGAGATAACAGTCCACGTATTTACCGACAGATCGAAAATCCCATTTTAGTTTAAATCTCACTCAACTAATGACTAATGTTCTCCATATTCTTCTAATTTGTTAGTCTCACTCATTTGCATTTGACTGATGAATGATGATGATTGTAGAGTAAAAAGCTAGTTTAGGTAGGTTGCCTTTTAGCTTTTAGTGCATGGCTTTGTATCAATACTTGATTAAAGCTTTTCATAAAGTATATATGTATCAATCTCTTTTGAAATTGTACTAATTATACCAGCTGCAGCTGCAGCTGCAGCTGCATGGGCCATTCAAAATTTTTAAAGATTTTTCATGCATACCCAAAAGATTGCAGCTAGTCAAATTAACATTACAAAAGCAGGAAAGATGAGAATCTCGTTCCTTTCTAAGCTTTGAAAACCCATGATCATAATGCAATTAAACAACCATGAGAATCAATAATCAAACCCAATGCAACATCTTTTTCCCTAATTCATGCATAGTACCATGATTTATATTGAATTTAATTATAATTAGTCGGCCCACCTGACAATTAATCATGTTCCCTTAATCCCTTGCATGTTTGCCACATTCGCAGCGCAATAAATAAATAAATAATTGTGGTAAAAGACATGTGGAAGTCAAGGTTTTAATTTTAATTTAAACTTAAAATATTAATTGGGTCATTCGATCTCTTTGTATATGTGACTTCTATTTCCATTTTCCACCCTTAAATTTGTTACATGCACCCAACAGGATGTGGGAGAACTTTATAATTAATGTAACAAATTAATTCAAGCAACGTACTGACAAGGTTATTTTGTGGGAAATCAAAATAAAAGTTGAATGCATATTTTGTTAAGTTCACTCTTCAATTATGGTATCCCTTCTTAATTTAATTACCCATATATCATGCATACTCATACAGTGACACAAATTATACTTTTGTTCGTAAATAAAATAAAATAAAATAAAATATCAAATCAATGAAAAATTCGGTATACAGGGCATGCATGAGAAATGAGAATTGAAGAATATTCAATTTAATTAATAAATTACAAGATTAGTGAATTTATAAATGTAGTTATTAAGTGTAATTTGATCCCGGCCGGCCTCTTCTTTGTTAATTATTATACACTTTTTAGTTAATCATTTTCTTAAATTTTTAAAAATTTCTCTAAATGTGAACCTACTAATTAATATCCAATCTATTACCTCTTACCATCTCTTGCATGCATTGACTTATGTATATATAACTCTAATAAATTTGTTCGAACATCTTTTTCTCTAATTATTGTCTAGACTTTTTAACCATATATATTCAATTTTTGATTTAATTAAATTATAAATTCATTATCGTAGAGGACACTTGACCTACTAACATGAAAATGAACTATCATGCAGACATGACATGATTTATAATTAGAAAACCCATCTGCCTAGCTATATATAGCTCACTGATGTGATCCATTAGCCATTTTGGTTATTACTTATTAAAGAAGTGTAATGCCCTTTTTTTACCAAGAAAGAGTCGACACGTACAATCAGTCAAGTCGATCATTTTAAAGCCAAATGTGTTCGTGTTTAATTAAAAGAAAATTGCTAATCTCGAGTGTAAATGGTACTAGAATCGAATCAAATTAAAGCCATTAATTAAAATAATTTGAAGAGATGTTTGGTTAATGCATTGGAGTATGCATGTAATTTTGGATTTTTAATCATAAAATGACGTTGGCTTTGGCTTATGCGTTGAAGTTGCTCTTGGATTCAGATAAGTACATCATCCCAGTTGACTCTAAGTTATGCTACTTTATTCAAAACTCAGTAGGAAAATTCAAGACCAGCATTAAACAAACTATAATACAGAATTAGAAATCCAGAATGATCTAATTACATCAACTCCAGGGCAGAATCAGGATTTTATGTTGGGGGTGTCAAAACTTTAAAAATAAAAATTCTATAGTTCTAGTGTGGAAAATATATTAGAATTCAAGAAGTAAATTTTTTCATGAATTTTTTTTTTTTAAATCAATTGAAAAATCCTAGATCTTGACTAGTTACTTTAATTATCATTCCTATGAATTCTCTACAACTTTTAATTCTAAGTGTAAGATTAATTTTTAATTATCTGGACCTCTTAAAAAAAAAAAAAAAAAACAGAAAACTGAGTTTTAACACATACAACTATTTTGCTTAATTGGAGAATTTGAGGTGAGATATTTATTTTTCAAAAACAATCTTAAAAAAAATGTATAATATATACAAGATTCAAAACTTTTTTCTTTCTTTTCCAATACTTTTTTGGAAATCAGATAAAAAATAAATCTGTAGAGATAATTTGGATAAAAGTAAAATATATTAATGGGACTTGTGAAAGCATTGGCAGTAAAGGACAGCGAAGATGTGGGGGTGCCAGAATGTTTTATCACATAATATCTCACATATATGGAAGATATATGTATATATATTCTTGAAAGGTGAGGGGTTGCCATAGCACCCCTTGAACATAAAGTAGCTCCACCCCTGTTCAACTCATTAATGATAAATAATACTCCATTCATGAAAAGTACTATGCAATCGAAAAAATAACAATTAATCGGAGTTCATTTTATTATCACAATTTTGATCAATCTTTTTTGTAGACACTGTATCTATGCTAATTGCATGGATCAAAACCCAACATTAATATTTATTTACAGAATTTTGAGTCTTATAGAGAAGATAAAAATGATTTTGAAATGCCAAGCGAGATTACCAATAAATAGAATGTCAAACGGGAAACATCATAAATATATGCCAAGTTCAGTTGCACCGTACCTGATGTGTCTTGCATTACGTGATCTCATTTAGAACTATTTGTAGAACATATTTTAAGTAATTAATCATTGGATTAGATACTTCTTTTATGTATGTCATGCCTGCAAAAATCACAGTGATCCAACGGCCGATTTTTTAAAACTGTCACTGTAGAAAAACTGGTTCTTCAAGATATCACTATTTTTTCACCATCCAATTTTTAGAAACCGACAGATGGATTACTGTAGCTTTTGACAAGAACAACATACATAAGAAGGGTATCTAATTCAACGGTTGATTTTTTAAAATATATTTTACAAATAATTCTAAATAAGATCTCTTGATACAATTTGTTGTAGATGCGACCTCCATTATGGAGTGTGCATTTTCTGCTATAAAGATTGTAAAGAATTAATTACGTAACAACATAAGAGATCAATTGATCATGAATATATGATGACTTAATTGTGTGCATTGAGAAAAGGACATATGATAGCGTTAATGATGAAACCATCATACAATGCTTTCAAAAGATAGGCTCTATCGAGAACAGTTATATATACATATATTATACTAAAAATGTGATTTAACAAATCTCAATAGATCATAAATTTTTATAATTTTTTCTACATCAATCTAATACAATAAAAAAAATTATACAAAATCATTTTTTATTTTTTGAATTAGCATAAAATAGTAACAATTAAGTAAAATTTGATCAGAATTTCTGGTTTCTCACCTGCAACTGACCTTAGCATTCGAGGAGAAACATTACAGTGTTTAGAGTTATGTGAGAGGACCCGAGGACCCACTTACGTCAAGTGGGGACTAAATATAGATGCAGAACAGAATGGCCCTACTGAAGACGTGTCACTGCAACCATTGGCCGTAGACTGGTAGATGTAGTAGTAAAAATATACGAGGACAGAAACAGAAGCTACTGCTCTTAGTAATGGTGCTGGTGCTGCTGTCTGTGTATAATTAAATAAATGTGTGTTTTTTAAGTTTATTAAACTTTAAAAAGGACGAACAGAAGACACAATGGGGTGGGTGTTATGGAAGAGAGAAGAGGGCGCGCGAAAACAGCGCGGGAGCTGTTTCCCGATGCAGAAGACATCATAACATTGTCAGTAGTCAGTAGCCCACTCCCACTGCCTCTCTCTCTCTGTCTTTCTCTCTCTCTCTCCATTCTCTATTTACTTTTTGATCTACTGGGTCACCCCTTCCATCTTGTCAAACGTTAACTCCCTTGATGCTGACACCCATCACACCCTTTCCTCTCTCTCTCTCCTCAAGGGAAATGCAAATTTTATAATTTACATTCATTTTTTTTTTTTTTAATTACAAATATGAAAAAAATAAAATGGATATAGATAAAGGTTATCAAATGGCAAAAAGATCATGGAAGGACGTTATTGCGATGTTAAAGTAAGGATATTTTTATTGAAAAATGTTTTTTTGAAAAATTAATTATTAGATTAGATAATTTTTATATGTGTGTTAGTTCTGTCGAAAATTACAGTGATCGAACGGTTGGTTTTTTAAATGAAGATATTTAAATAATTTTGACAGCATCCAACGATAAATACTGTCAAAGCTTTTTATGGAATGTATTTTGAAAACTGATTATCGAATCAGTGTGATTTTTGGCAGACATAACATTTATAAGAAAATTATCTAAACCGATTATCAATGTTTTTTTTTAAAATCATTCATAGGACTTCCAAAAGGAACGTCCTTACGATAAGAAGAGTAAGAATATCTTGACAGGATTGCTTCTCATGGTATCATATTTATTTTTTTAACGTTTGAAAGAAACAAATAATAAGAATGGTTATAGGGCGAAAATAAATTGAACCAAATTGATATTTAAATCAAGAATGGTTGTTTTGTTTTGTATTTTTTTGTTTTGTTTTTTTTTTGGTTTTTAAATCACCATTAAGAATACTCAAATTGTAATCCATATGCAAAAAATAGATTTGTATGTGCATAGTCCCAATCTAGTCAGCATATGCTTACATAAGTTATGTATGTATGAAGGCCATAGATTATTGTAGGATGCATATTTTAAAAGACTGACCATTAGATTAAATATTATATGAATAGATGTTGTGCATATTAAAAATCACAGTAATCTAAAGTCAGAATTTCAAAATAAAGTTATGTAAAATTATGAACATTGAAAATTGTCACATTTTTTTAGTGATATTTTTGAAAAACCGACTATAGGATGATTGTAATTTTTGGCATATATGAATGGGGAAAAAAGTCCACCACTTAAAGAAAACCTCCACAAGCTCGCCAAAGACGATAATTGAACCCATGACCTCTCACCTAACCAATTGGAATGACCTCTCACCCTAACCAATTGGACTAACCCCAATTAATTAATTTATTATCATATCTACTCACAAAAAAGTGCATGCTTCAATTAGTTTAATACTTTTAACATTTTACTACTTCACTCCTCTTTAATTTTTACTAGACACTTGGTATAAAAAATTTAGGTCAAGCATGGCCATCTCATAAATATTTAGTTGTTTTATTTTATTTTACATATGATTTATTAACATATTTATTTAATAAATTGAAAATCTCAAGATGATAGCTACAATCATTAAATAAAATAAAAAATTAATTTTTTTTTATAAATTTCAAAAAATAATCTTTTTTTTCCACTAATTGTATTAATATTTTTAAGTTTTTAATTAATTTTTATTTTTATAATAGATTTGTATCTTTAATATTATGTAAATTATAATAAAATTACTTAAACAACTAAATAAGACAGCTTATGGATAGACAAAGCAGGTGAGATAGGGATTATTGAATCTGATTAGATAGTCTAAAAATTCTATATTTTAATAGAGATCACACATTTTATAATAACAATCTAAAAATAAATAAAATGGTATGCTTATCACTTGAATGTGCATATATAAATATGTATGTTGTACAAACATAGCGGATAACATAATTAGTGTTCAATATATATAGATTGCTACAAATAATTAAAATTATAATTTAAGTTTAATTTGAAAAAAAAAATAAATATTTTAATACTTTAAATTACAACCACAAGAGAGAGAGCGGGCAGGCTAACATGCGCCTAGATCCGGCAATTCTACTGTATATCCATGTGGTTGTGGGGCAGAGAGAAGAGGTGTTTGAGACAAGGATGAGACTGTTTTAGGGTAAGGGACCCACAAAAGGTCCTATTAGGAGTAAGAGAAGCAGATGGTGGGAGTCTATCAAATGATGTGATTGTGGGACATGCATTGTAAAAAGGCTTGGTAGGACCCATCTTTACAAATGATTGTGGAAAACAAAATGCTTAGGGTGGGGTGATTCATACATGAGTCTGCCTGTTAAAGGGTCTCTTCTCATCCCTTTTTTAATATTTAAAATTTTTATTTTTTTTATTATTAATTTTAAACAAATAATTTAAATAAGTGTTATTTTATTGAATTTATGATGTTGAATTCATTTATAATTAAAAAGGTCGACATGTATTAATTAAAATTAATAATATATATATATATATATATCACGCTTTAAATACTCATCATTGTGTACATGTAGTTAGGGGTGAAGATCCTCTCCTTACCTAGTTCTCTCATTGGTTAGCAATTTCATGTTGCCACCTCACCCAACTTACAATCCTAATGCTGAAAATTTTGTTACAGGGACAAAATTCTTGGATTTTACCCATTAAATTTCAATGCCCTTTAAAACTCCAATTTCCTTAAGATAATTAGTTGGGTGTGGTGTCAGTTCGAGATTGCTAACCTAGATAGCTAAGGAGAGAACATAGCAAAAGAAAGAATCTCCACGTACCCTTTGGAGTTTGTCTCATCGTCATCTTGTAACTAAGTTTCAACGCCCTCATAATAGCTTCTCTTAATAAATTTTATTATATTTATTTCATTTTATTGGAATAAATTTAATTAATTAATTATTATTATTATTTTTTTTTGGTGAATAATTTATTGAAATTGACTTACATGAAAAGTAGACCACATAAAAAAAGTTGTGCTCAAATGGTATTTGGAAGGTATGGGTGTTTAAGTCCTTAAAATGGATGTAATCCAAAAATAAATAATAAAAACGTTAAATTTGGATATACCCATGTAACATTCATAATAATTATTTAATTAATTTTAAGTTCATGAAGACACTCTTGTAGTAGTTTTTCTATGAAGATAAGAAATAATAAAGAAATCAAAATTGAGAATTACAAGTTGGTTGATGGCATGGGTCCAGGAATTGCTATTGATGTTGAAATCACACATCATAATTATACATATATATGTTAATAGAGCATATACTATAATAAATAGCAAGATAAATAAAGATTAGGAAGGTTATGTAGATTGGAGGATTGTTATTTTAAATTAGGTAAGTACAGTAATTAGACTAATGGTTTAAATTGACATGATAGTAGAATCTTAAACAAATCATTTTGGACCCACCCCTTAGAATAATTTAATTTCAAGCCACACCTAACTTCTTCTTTTCTTTCCTTTTTTTTTTCTTTTTTTTAATTTTGGTTTCATAAGTTTACGTGGACACAGTGATGGTCTATTCAATCATTGTTGTGTTAGAAAATAGAAATTTGAGTAAGCCAAACCAAGCCTAAAAGCGGTTTGGGAATGTGGGCCGTCCCTTTACGTCTTTTATTGGTGGGCTTTAATCCAACCTATGCCACTGCTACGGCCTAGGGTAAAACTTTTTTATTTTTTATTTTTTATATATAACCAAGCATAGATACAAAAATGTTATACAACCAGAAACTTTAACGCGAAATTAAAAATTATCATGATGTGTCATGCTTTGAGTGGTTTAGTCATTCTTTCAAGTAGATTCTATATTTTTCGCACACCACTCAAAGCATGACACATCATGGTGGTTTTTAATTTCGCGTTAAAGTTTCTGGTTGTATAGAATTTTTGTATATAAAATTAAGTAACCGAAATACAACGAGGGTACGTACTCATTCCCCAAACTGTTAAAATACAAAATTAAAGATAAAGAGGGAGGTGGATTAGTAAAGACAAGAAATAAGTCTAAAGTACTAGCTTCATGCTTGGTGAACCAATCCACGTTCGCTTCTCTGTAGACATGGCGATAATGGCATTTCTGAAACATTCTTATAAAAAATCTGCAGTCATTAACAAGAGGGCTTAGAGGGTGGTGAAATTCAACACCCTTAGTAACCATAGTAACCACTTCAGCAGTATCAGTTTCAATAGAAATAAAATGGAAATTATGCTGGAGAGCAAGTGACAAGCCATCTCTAAGCGCTCAAAGTTCAGCAGAAATGCTACAGGTGCGACCAAGGTTTCTAGGGAAACCCACCAGTCATTTACCCAGATGGTTTCTAATTAAACCTCCTCCACCTGCAAGGCCTGAACTACCCAACTTAGAACCGTCTGTATTTAGCTTAACATAAGGACATAAGGTAACTCAAGAGGTTCCCATTTAGCAAACTCACAAAGTTTAAAAATACGTTCAGCATCTTCAGTACCATTAAAACAAAGGGGGCAAGTGTCATTATCCACCACTTTTCTTCTGAGGAGTAAATTTTTGCATGGAAGCTTATTATGCATAACTAGCCAATCAAATGATTTAATCCTTAGAAGAGAAGTAATTTTCCAGACTTTATTCCAATTTCTGAAGGGACAGAAGCATTATCGCAATGTGTTTGGGAGACTGTTCTGTGGATTGGGTGGAGGATTCTTATTAGACAGACAGAGAGAGAAAATAAAATAAAATAAATTATAAATGAGTAAAATATGGAAAAATATTCCTGAAGTTTAAGTCAGATTTCACTTCAGTCTCTATTACTTTGAAATGGTTCAAAATAATCTTGACATAATACAATTTTAACTCGTTTTGCCAACATAAAAGTGTGAATTTTTTTTCAACAACTTGAATGGCTAATAACTTCTTCGTTTCACTGTCAAAACAAATAGGTCAAGTTATTGTGGAAACCTCTTACATTATACTTTAATATGTATCAGTATGATAGTGTACAACACCTCAATATTTAAATAAATAAATAAATAAGACTTCAAGAAAAAAAAAGGTCGAAGTACACTAGTCATCACATTTGCCAAATTTCTTCAACTTATAAATTTAGGGGATGTATTGAAGATTTTTTCAAGTAATCTAAGATTTTTCTTTCCTAAAAATTCCACACAAAAAAAAAAAAAAAAAAAAAAAAAAAAAAACGAAGTAAAAAAGTAAAAAATGAAAAGAAAAGTTTGTCCACTGCACTTATTGATTGATGTAACAATGGAAAATTAAAAACTAATAAAATAACAATGGCAAATTAAAAACTAATAAAAAAAATTTAAGTCCTTTGTGTTTTGATAAGATTGTTACTAGGGTTGTTTTTAAAAAGGCAAATAGATTTGCTGACACTTTAGCTAGAATAAAATATTATGTGAATGGAGGGCTACTCATAGGTTCCTATATATATATATATTCTGGTGGTAATGTTGTAGGGAGAATGGTAAAGGTATCCAATTATGCACAACAGTTTATTAATTGTAATTTTTTTTAACAAAAAAGGATTGCGAAATTCAAGTCAATGGATGAATCTAATAATTTGATGTCGTATACCCAACAACACTCTTTTCTAAATGATAAATTTAGTTTATTGATGGGAAAAAAAGGAGACAATTCCCTTTTGAAATCAATAATTGAAGCAAAATTTCAGTCCATTTGTTTAGTCGAATGCATTTTTGAATCTGGATTTACTCTCAGTGAGCAGAAATATTATGACTTTCTAATGTGTAATCCAACAATTAAAATAAGTTTATAGGAAAAATCAACGGCAGAAATCAAAACACAGATATCAAGATTATGACATCATAAGTTTTTAGTGTGTATCTAAGCTTTAACCAATGCGATGCAAACATGCCATCGAAATGGAGAGAGAGAGAAAGACTTGTGTGACAGCAAGGGTTAGCCCACCGGACAAGGCTTGGCTGGAAAATGAGCCAAGATCATTAGTGGTTGGGCTATTCTGATATGGTCCATGAAGAAGTGGGCTAATCTGATATGGTCCAGGCTCACTTTTCAGTCTTCTTTAGATTTTGAGATTTTTTTCTCAATATTCTCATAGTTTCCAAAAATTTCCTACAACATAAATCCATATTTTGATAATTTTCTTTTATGCACCTCCGTACACTTAATTGGACATTTTTGCCCTCATGAACAGTCAAATTTTGTGGGAAATATGACAAATTCTTACATACAATTCCCAATATTATGTATAATCCCCAATTTACTGAGTTTTCTCCAATCCCCCAAATAATGAATATTCCCCCAAATAAGACATAATCTCCAATTCCCAAAATAATGAATAATCCTCAATTTTGATATCAATCCCCAATACCCATTTTGTTGAACCATCCACAACTTTGCTAACAATCTCCCAAATTGTTGCTTACTTTTTTTTACATCAAATTATAATCTTACATGTCCCATCAAATCCAAAAAAGATGCAGAATACCCTAAATCAAACATAGTCCCCAAATTAATTTATGATCCCCAATTCCCATATTAAACCATAATCCCCAAATTAACACAAAATCTCCATTACAGAATTTTTGTTCATAATCCCCAATTTCCATTATTATTTTTAAAGATTTATATAGTGATATAATCCTGACATAATTAATGTAATTTGACATTACTAAAAATGGGGATTATTATATTCTAAATAGGATATTATATGCAGTTTGGGGGATTGTGGATTATTCACAAAATTGAAATTTCAATGTAAAAGTGGGGATTATGTTATGTGAAGGGTATTTTTGTCCAAAAAAAATATTTTGGTAAATTCTGAAATTATGGGTTCATGTAGAAAATTTTTGCAAGCTATGGGAATATTGAGAGAAAATCTCCTTAGATTTTCATTTGGTGGGCCATGGACTCAGATTGTCATCGGCCTTTTGTTTTGTGTGTGTTGGCCTGAGGGCTGCTTTCACTTCATTTCTAACAAGTTCAATTAGTAATGTCCCTTAACATGGCAAGTTTGTTGATGATATGTTGGTCTAATGATATGTATCCCACTTTCAGATAAGAATTTTTGGATTTGAGCATAAGGAAATGCATCGATATCCATTTATTAATATATGAAGTGGTTTAGGATACGAGTACGTTTCTATGGATTTAACCAAAATAACAAAAAAGAAAGAAAGAAAAAAAGAGGCAAGTTCAATGTATAAATAAAATATCACAAGTCACTAGTCACATTTCAAGCAACAAAGATCATCTCTTTATTCACTTGGCTGAATATTAAAAATGGTAACAACAAATCAACCCTCCCACAGAAGTTCAAGTACGCAGCCATGTCAAGAGGTGACTGCAAATCCACCAACAAATCGCTTCTTTTTGTCTTCCCTTTACGCATATATATTAACAGTACGGAACACATGAAGAATGATAATATCTTTATTGGGTATACCAGCAAGAGCTTATAATTACAAATCTATGGAGATTACCAGTGGCGACTCACCCTTGTCGACGACGAATGTTTTGGAAACTCTCTTTGAGGGGGTTATAATATCCACATTGTATGCCCCATGGAACCCTCTGAAACTGAATTCACCTTGCTCATCAATATGTCCATGAGGATGGGAGAGCCACTCTTTTTTAAGATTAAGGTACCTCCTACCAGCTTCATTAATATCACCTTCTGCATTCACTAAATGTGCATTGTCTCTGCTCATAAACAGCTCCCAAAATCCCCACAACATGACACCCTCTACTGCAGGATGCGCAAAAGCTTCCCGGAGCATGACTTCCAAATCATCTGCTCTAACATACTCATTAATGGAAGTCACATCAAGTTCTGTGAACCAGATTGGAAGACCAAGAATACCCAATTTATCGAGAGCTGAACAAACAATGGATCCCACTGGACTATCAATATGTCCTTGAATTCCAATTCCTCCCACAGGGGCGCCTTGCTCTTGCAGATCAAGAATCTGTTCTATGTATTTTTCTGGAGACGATCTGGGGTCACCTCCATCCTCGACGTGATAATCATTCACAAATAGGGTGGCAGCTGGGTCCAGTTGGTTGGCAGTCTTGAACATGTATGCTCGGATATCTTTACCCAATCGATCTTGATAGAATGATCCATGCAGCATCTCATTGTTCACATCGTATTGCATGAACTTTCCCTTGTAGCGCGTGAGAAGGCCGGTTAGACGGTTTTGAACAGCTGTCATCAAGTCATTTTTGTTCAGAGATTGGATCCATGACTGAACTGTGGACTGCACTTCCCAGAAGATACAATGACCTCGAGTTTGTATGTTGTTCTTTGTACACAAGTCCAAGAGCTCGTCAGCATCCCTGTAGTTGAAGTTTCCTTTTTGCGGCTCCGTCCAATACCACTTCAACTCATTTCCAAATACGGCCCAATTGAAGTTTTTTGTGAAGAAATCAACAAAATCTTCGTTGTCTATGTTTGTTCTACTTGCACATGATCCGAAGGGGAAACTGTTCTGCATTTGCTTGACTATCACCACAGGGCTTGCAAAATTGCATGCTTCCCATCCTGAGAATTTCAGGACAACGTCACGCTTGCGTATCTGCAAGGCAACAGAATGATTGCCAAATCAAGAGGGATAAAAAATATTCTCAATGATGAATGAGGAATGTACAATAATGATTATAAATAATGGTATGCCATCACTTTTGAAGCAATGCATAATATGAAACAAATGAGGCAATCCGGAGCCACTTCAATAAGACAACTTCTTTCAAAAGAACGAAACTTCTTTCAAAAGAACGAAATAAGTCTTCATTTTAGAGTTACATGGAATTTCATCAAGGAAGTAACAGAACTCTTGTGCTCTGGAAACAAGGGTAGCGGATGTTAATAGCTCCATTTCCATTGTCTTCTCTTCACTGGTAACAAGTCCATCTTTAGTGATTGCAGAAAAGGTAAATTTCATACTATATAGGTCATATCATGAACTTAATTTAATTTTGTGTACATGCTGTGACCCAAACCAATATACATCCTACTCAACAGGAATATTTGTAAATTTTACTGATTCAGCTTATAATAGTGATTGCTATTCACTAAACAGTAGAATCACAAGGCAAACTGGTGATTTTCTATAACCTTTTCTTTTGTAAAGTCCTACTTTTGTGTAATCCACCATAAAATTCAAGTCGAGTAATTACCTTATCAATCTCCTTCTTTAGATGTCTAAACCTCGCTTCTCGGTCAACAGGGAAAATCTGAAGTCCAGCTAACATGAAGTCAACACCTGAAGCAGGACCTTGAACATAAACCATTACATTGGATGGTTGCTTCTCAATTCTAAAGGACCCGGCAATTTCATGCCACCGGTCATCAACAATCTCAACTTGACCCCCATTGACCCACTGGTTGTCCACACTGAGTGCAACATTCACGTTCTGAGGACCGGTTGCTCCAGGACCAATTCGAATCCAAGCAGATATTTGATATGTCAAATAGAGTTTCAGTTTATCAGTGATTATCTGAGCAGGACCCATCCATGTCTGTGTGCGCTTGGTCACAAGGATGTAGCGGCCACTTAGAGGCTCATGAGGTCCAAGGGAGTCTCTTGCCATTGGAGGAAGTATATGTGGTGAACCAGTTCCCACACTTAAAATGCAGTTACCAAGAGAAAACCAACCATTGGTGCTGCCATCATTAAGACTGCTGTTCTCGATTATATTGACGCCAAAAGCTGGATTCTGGTGGGGAAAAAACATATTTGAGAGCCTAAAAACACTCAAAAATTGACTTCAAGACTCTTTGCATCAGATTTAGACAAATATGTTCATAGAAAACATACGAAAAAAAATTCCCAAGTGTAGATCACTAAATCAACCAACCTCAATAACTGGTGGAGGTGAGGGAGGGATTTTTTCAGCGTGCTTTACAACTAAACTATTGACAAGAATATCAGTGCCCAGAGGTGGGCCTTCCACATAAATTACTACTCTTGATAGGGAACCATTTAGAAGGAATTTTCCCTGCAACTGTACCCAATCCTTGTCTGTTGCCTGCAAACTACAGAAGAAACCAGCTTCAGTTTAGCAATCTAAGAGAATGTGAACGTAGCTGTCCAATTTCAAATATGGTGAAAATAGAATAAGACAACTAAAAAGAGACATTTTCCCTTGAACTATTCACAATATTTGGATTGAGAGAATCAATAGGAGAGTCAGGAATGCTCTCATCCCTAAACAATTGGCTGCTCATAAAATTTTGGAGGACATCAGGCTCAAACATTCAGGTCATGGAGAAGTCGCTGAAACAGAAAATAATAGAGTTCATTGAAATTTGTGACATCCAAAAGCTAATTACAAGCACAAGAGTTAAAAGGTCTGTAGGTGGCGCCCTCCACTGCACGGCCGGGGGGCATTGGCTGGTACAAGGATCTTTCTCTGATACAAGAGAGGCTCCGGAAGCATCATTAGAGATCATCAAGGTGCTCCCCTGTGTGATTTCTCAATGGATACTGCTCCTTCAAATGTCCTCTCTTATGAACTCCAGACTATTGGATTGGGTTTGGAAATTGCTTCCAGTAGAAGTTTAGAAAATACCATTGTAGCTAGCTACTGACTCCAGAAATGCCAGTGGTGTCCTCAAAAAACCAGTGGATATTCCTTGTGGAGGGTTAGAAGACTGACTAGAAAAGTTTTACAGCAAGCTCAGAGGTTTCAAACATGTCTATAGGGAAACAGGTAGTTCCACTGATTTTTAAAACGTGTGGTATAGCAGTTGGTTATACTCTTGTGTTACCTCCTGGTAAGCTTCCCAGTGAAGCCATGGAAATGATTGTAAAGGATGCAAGTGGTTGTACATATTATCAGTAGTTTGTCTATAAAATACTCATCATTCACCAAAAAGGCATATTTTACCTTGGACGAGTTTAAATAAAGATTAATGACAAATTGATAACATAATGCCATAATGCCTTGATTATATACTATTGGCATTGACACTTAGAGATTGACTAGTATTGAAGATTTTCTGTTATGCCATAGCATCAGCAAAATCTAAAATGTAGAGAGCCTAGTATTGAGGATTTCCATTATAATAACCATTGAAGAGAAGTATACAGTTAGTGTATAACTATATATCTTGTTAAAAAATAGGATTAAGAACTATACAATAAGTATATATCTGTTAAAAGATAGGATTACTGGTCTTTCAGGTATCATAGATTAAGCAGAGTGCAGCATTACATAATTGGGATATTTTAAGAACTCTTGGGTTGTATACTTGTATGATTGTATCATATACCTATATACAGGAGAATAAATTATATATATATATATATATATATATATATAGAGAGAGAGAGAGAGAGAGAAAGAGAGAGAGAGAGAGAGTTGTTATTTTTTCTATAAAAGAGTTCTTATAGGATGAAGTCGATTTTCAAGATATGGAAGATGTTAGTTTGTGTCACAAATATGATAAATTAAAAAAAGAAAAAGACAGGAAAAATGTTCTTGACACATTACTTCACACTTCTATCTCAATCATGTAGCATACATTAGTAACTTTCAAAATATATATTATGTGATAAAACTTGAAATAAGTGAATGAAAACATTCTATGATTATAAACTATTTAGAGAGATTCTATCAAAACATTGGACATATCATCAAATGGGAATTAGAAAAGGTGAAAGAAACTAACTTGGCAACGCCTATGTACTGTTCACGAAGATCTGGTGTTTGGACCCACAAAGTAACCCGTACATCAGAACTAGTGACATTGTTACCAAATATCCGAACAACGGCAGCAACCTCATAAGCAAGCTTTCTCTGCACTCTTCCAGTGATCTCCTGCTGAATACCGTTCCAGCTCTGTGTGCGTTCCGTTGCAGATACAAAGAACTTTCCAGATTGTGGAAGGATTTTTCCATCCCCCATGGAGTTGTGTAAGAGAATCTTGCAGCCTCTTCCAGCCCAGTTATTAAGGCCATCCTCAAATCTGGGATTTAGTATGATGTTTTCTTCCCCAGCAGTGACACATGCTGTGCTTGTACTCTTTCAAAATAGAGAGGAAGGCATATATCAGAAATCAATCAATGATAGTCCATTTGAGATGGACTAAGAATACAGAATCTTATGCGAATTACTTGTTTTCAGGAAATTTTTTTTTTTTTTTTCTGTGACTATATTACTACTCTTCAAAATCTCTTATGCTCTTCATCCCACTTTATCAACAAATCATCCCAAACTTCCCTGACTTTACCGAAGTCCTCATATTGAAGAACAATAGCATGGGTTAAGTATAGTTACCTGACACTCAATGGGACTGGAACAGGTGACAACTACTGATTTTATGAGAAGGTCTACTCCAGAAGAAGGCCCTTCCACATAAAATACAACCCGGTCAGGCATAGATGACAATGAGAATGTGCCTTCCAACTTCTCCCACTGTGCTATAGAAACAGGAGTTCTGCATGGAGGAAGTGCTGTTGACACAATTTAGAAAGAAAAATGCCACGGTGATGGAAAGAAAGATAGAAAAGACATTACCTTCCAATGAACAAATAGCTAGTTGCTGAATCTCGGTATTCTAGTTTTAATGTGGCCTGGACATCAGCACATCCCTGAAGAGGCCCCGACACTCCAACAGAAGCAGAAACAATATATGTGGAACCTGGGGAAACTCTTCTTGTTATATCTTGTTCCAAACCTTGCCAGCATTCCTTGCGGTTTGTAATAACAGCATAACTACCACCTGCCTTTGCTGATATCGCTTCAGTGTGACCTGACTCAGCTGAGACTACAAAGCCATCACAGCAATTGAGATGCCAAGAATGTAGCCCTTGAGAGAAGTCATGATTCACTATGATATTGCTCCTTGAGTCGAGCGTGTTTTCCGGTGCATTCTGTCAGGAAAACCAGATGTCCATAATTTTTTAACTGGGAACTGCTGTAGCCAACGCTTACTTCAGTAATTCAACATAAACATTAAAACACCCAACCATCAATTCATTTTTTTTTTTTAAATCACCAAAATTAATTCGACCTTGGTTTAAAAGATAGAAATTTATTGTACTAATTGACACCATCTATCATAATTGGTCATATCCATAGCCTTATTGATTGGGTATGTAAGTACAACGCTCAATTTGTCAGAGAGGATGATGGAGAAGTAGAAGAAAAGAAATTACCAAAGAAACAAAAGTAAGTTAATAATATGTAATATTAAGCTTGTAGGGCTGAACCACTTTGATCTCAAATATTCAGGGAGTATCTGTCAACTTGCTTATCAAACGTCCACACTTATGTTTTGTATTCTTTTCCGTTTTCCCTGATTCATTTACTTAAAGTTTGAATCCACAAACTACACCACTGGTGTAGTCCTCGCCATTAATTCAAATAAAAGCACTTAGTTTGCCATTTATCTGCATCTTTTAAAATTCATCACTACTTCACTACCCGACAACATGGAAATAGTGACAATAGGGAATAAAACATAGAATGTCAAAGTAACATGTACCCCAACAGACTATACTGAAAAAGTATATTCTACCAAACGGTAAATTAGATAGCCTTCCAAAAGTGGTGCATCTTTGCTTTAAAAAAAAAAAAAATCCTTATAAAATATGCAGAAAAGTGACTTTTCTGGACAAATCGCCACTTTTGACAGCCTCTCTCACAAGGGCACAACCTCTGAGAGGTGGTCATTTGGGTGGTTAACAGTCGCAGTCTTTGTAGTATTTTTTTCAGCAAGAAATACCCATCAATTCTCAACAAAAGAAAATAAGAATGAGTGATGAGAAAGAAAACCCCAACTCAAAAAAAAAAAAAAAAAAAAACCGATCCTGGTCATACCTAACTCAAAGAACCAATCCTGGTGAGAAAGCAAAGAATCTGAAAAAATGAACAAATGAGCAAACCCATACCTCCGAGTTAACATTGTTGCCATTGCTCGTCTGTGAGTTCTCCATAGTTTCTCTTGATCTCTGGACACACAAGAAGCGAAACAGCTTCTATTAGTGAAATTCGAAATGGGTTTATGTAGACGAACAATTCCTCTTTAAACAAATAAATATAGAGAACACGCAGAACAGAGCAGAGAGTACCTGAGGACGCTTGTGCTTCTGAAGGGTCTTGGAGACTCGACTTGTGAAACAGCAGGCCGAGACCCTTCTCATTATATACACAGCCTTCTCTTGAAATTTATCAAGTGAAGTATACGAAAAGCGCGGGTCCCGACCGACCAACCAACCAACCAATCAAAAGCCCTCTTAGAAAAACTGTTGGCTTTTCTTCCCAGTTGCCTTTAGTCTGGGTTATATCAAACCAACTTACCTGATCTTCAGAAACAACCTTTTTTTAACATGCAAGGCTAAGGCTCTATCCAAGCCTCAACTCCTCTTGCTTTGTTGATCAGATTACTTTTTCTTGCAGATTTGTGAAAACCCACTTGCTCTTGTGTGCTTGAATTGAAATAGAAGCTTGAATTGAATTAGAAAGTTTAAGGTTTTGGTTTGTTCTGCTCCATAGTTTATTATTTATGATCCCATTCTTTTTGTCTAGTCTTGGATTACAAGGCAAATTTCCTTGTCTTCTTACATACACACACACATATATATAGAGGGAGAGAGAGAGAGGGGGGGTTAGGTGGAGATGAGCTTTCTGTAAATAAGAAGTGTTTTGGGGAAACCCAGATTTTGGATCTCATAACATATTAACTTGCGCTGCTACAGTAGGATGGTTTTGTAAGTACAGTGTGGCTATGAGATTCATACCCTTTTTATTTATGATTTTTATGATCTGGTTTCCTCGAGCCCTTGAACCACGATCGGTTCTGGCTCAGCCAGGCTGCAAAATACAGTCTTGTCTACAAAGCATAGCATACATAGCACCAAGTAGAAGAACAAAACCTACATGATACAGAATCACTCCTGGTTCTGGCACTGCCACTCAAAGTTCATAAATTCCAAACTACCATTCAAATTAAGTATATCTATAGAACAAGTTCAAATCACCAAAATTCCACACAAACAACAAGACCATCTCTGTATTCCTTTGCTTGAATATCACAATGAAGCACCAATCAATCCTTCAGCAGAAAGTATGCTCAACATCCTAATGGAAAGTAAACTAACAGATTAGCTTTCCCTGTCATTTCACGCGAACTTAATAAAATCCGGAATAAAGTGTGAAGGAAAGTAAACTAGTGACCATTGGATGGCTCAACATCCTAAAGGCAAAGAGAAAATCAAGGATATGTAAATATCCCATTCTCGTGTAGAATAATATTACATATATGTGAAGTTACTCACCCTTGTCAACAATAAAGGAACTATTGACTTCCTTCAAAAGGGTAACAATTTCAACAATGGATGTCCTGTGGAAGCCTCCAAATCTGAATTCCCCTTGCTCATCAAGATGACAATGAGCATTCAACAGCCGTTCTAGGTTAAGTGCAAGGTACCTCTTACCAGTTTTGTTTATGTGACTTTCTGCATCCACTAAATGTGCATTATTTCAGAACAACAGAATAGTGCCATAAACTGCAGGATGAGCAAAAGCTTCCAGATGAATTACTTCCAAATCATATGGTCTAATATACTTGTTAATAGAAGATACATCAAGCTCCGTAAACCAGCATGGGAGACCAAGAATACCCAGTTTATCTAGAGCAGAACAAACAATGGACCACGTTGGACGATCAATATGTCCTTGATCTTTAATTCCTCCCACAGGAGAGTCTAGCTCTTGCAGATTGAGAATATGCTGAATGTATTTTTCCCAATGTGATCTAGTGTCTGATCAATCCTCAATGTGATAATCATTCACAAATAGGGTTGCAGATGGGTCTAGTTGGTGCACTGTTTGATCATGTTTGCTCAGATACCAATTTATTTGTATTAGTGGGTTTGGGGCAGGGGTAGGAAATTTCCCTTTGTAGTGCGTGGGAAGGCCTGTTGTGCAGTTTTGATCAGCTATCGTCAAGTCACTTTGGTACATTTTCTACAAGATACAGTGATCTCAGGTTTTCATGTTATGACTCTTACACAACTCCAAGATCTTGTCTGCATCCTTACAGTTGAATGTAACTTGTTGTGTCTCCATATAGGGCCAGTTCCACTCATTTCAGAACATGGCCCAGTTGAAATTTTCACAAAACAATCAACAAAGTCTTCATTGTCTATGTTAGTTCTGGTTACACATGACCTGTAGGGGAATTTGTTGCCTTTCAGATCTTCACAAAGGTGCCAAACAAACTTTCAGCCTCCAATTCTGAGAAATTTAGGATGACATCACGCTAACATATCTGCACAGCAGCAAAATGAGATATGTTGCAGGTCAGAATTGTAAATAATTATTGATTAATGAAAATGAAACAAAACATAGGGGACTAAGGCTCCGTTTGGATTAGCTTTGCCTAAAATCACTTTTGGAGCTCAAAATTTCACTTGATGTGAGAGATGGGTGATAATCACTTCTAGATGACTTGAAGGGTGATAGGATGATTGGCCAAAGCTGGGTCCCCCTAGCCTTTGCCGTAATCACTGCTACTATGAAAATTTCTTATGTGAAGAGATGGTTTGGACTTTGGACATAGCTAAAAAGAGATATGGAAGACATAGTTCTCCAAAAGTGATTTTAGGCAAACCTAACCCAAACGAGGCCTAAATAGATATTTCAAGCATAAAATACTTGGGGTCCTTTTGCAGGGATGGCCACTACTGGATCAGGCATCCTACAAATTTATGATGGTGATTTTAATAATGGCATGCTATCAATGTTTAAATAATGCATAATATGAAACAATTGAGGCATCTAAAGCCAGCTACTTCAGGAAAACAACAACACAGAATAAAGAAGCTATTGTACTTCATTCTAGAGAAACATAGAATTCGTTATCAGAAAGGTTTCCAATTGATTGCGTTTCAAATAAGTGAGTAGTAAGAGTTTCATATATCCAATTCCCTGATCTATTTTTCTAGTACTATGGCAGCATTAGAAAATGTAGGAGTTTCCCTGCGTACTTTACAACTAAACAATCAACAAGACCATCAGTGCCTGTAGGAGGACCACCTAAAATAATTACTGCTCTTGATGGGGAACACTTTAGAAGGAACTTTCCCTGCAACTGCACCCAATCTCTGTTTGTTGCCAGCAAACTTCAGGACAAATTAGTTTCTTTTAAGCAATTTAAGCAAATATAGAGGACATTGTCTAAATGAAGTACGGTGCAAGTATAAGATAACAAGAGAAAAGAAACATATCTTGTTTCCAACAAGGAAAGGACAAATATTTTTTTTTTAAAATTTACTCTCTGCACATAATTTCTTGCAACAATTAGGGTAAGATTCTGAAAATCTAACATGGGTGCAGAGTGTAAGATTCAGAGAAACCTGACTTCAGGTTTCCCATCATAATAAGCACCATAGTAACTAGTACAATTCAGGATATATCCCCTAATATCTAAAATTTCCAGACTAATGTATATTACAGGTTAAGCATCGTATTCCATTATAAAACTGGGAGACTAAAGCTGTTGGAAATTTTGAACTTGGAATTTGGATTATCTAGAATTAGATAATATTGTGTTAAATAACAAAACAATCAAATTAAAAGAACAAAACAGAATGTATATTAATTTTGTAATTTACAGAATTATGTACCCAAAAGATGAAGAAGACTAACACAGAATATATACACAATAATTGCACTTAAATAAATGACTTACAAGTCGTCCAGAAAACTAAAGTAAATTCGCAGCAGAAATTGATTGAAGTAGAAACTGATCAAGGCAAGTGTTGGACACTTTGTCCGTAAGACAGATTTCGCCCCTCCACTTGGTGCTTAGAGTCTGATGGACGTCTGCCTCCCAGGATACAATAATCACGTCTGGAGAGGAAGCACTACAATCTGCAGACTCGGCGAACCAGAAATGCCATATCTCTCTCTCAATGACAGTATGTAGAAAACGCTATGAAACGAATGAATAAAAAGGCTTATGACCGTGTCCTATTTATAGACTCACTGGTGCCTTTCGTGAAGTGCAAAAAGGCACCAGACACAACTCTCCAGAAGAGTTGCAACCCTTCAGCTATTTCCGAACAGACGTAACCCTCCTGCAAAGGTGCAACTCTTCAGAAATTCTAGACATACATGACTCTTCACATGGCAATCAGACTTGGCCCAAAAAGATAATGGGTCGGTCTAGATGACCATACCCCCATCCGGCCGAGCCCGATGCGGGCGGTCGCCCGCGTGTGTGGTTTGGATCAAGCCCAAGTTTGGGTAGGTCCTCTCCCCTCACAAAACTTTGGTACCCCTTGGGGCCCAACCCATAGGTCCAAGGTAAGAGTATATCAACACACTAGCTTTCCAATATTTTTCCAATGTGGGACAATGATGATTACCATCTTCAACCATTTTCAAGTAGGTGATTATCCACTACAATTTCTCATTCAAAACATCAATATTTTAAGCTTATTAATACAACACATTAATCTCCTTCATGAGATGAATGTATTCCAATATGGGCCCACCTAAAAGGGCTTGTGGGACCCATATATAAATTAAGCTAAAGTAGCTTACTTAAGCTCAAAATATAACAAAAGCTATGTACGTTTTTATGTTTAGATATAAGTGTTATATTGGCAAACTAGAAAAGGATGTGCAAATTTGTAATATATAGTACAGGATTATATATATATACCATAAAACTCTAGAAGTATCAAACCAGAATCCCCAGATTGTAAACATTGAAAAAACTAACTGAGCGATGCTTATATTTTGTGCAGAGAGATTCCATGCAAAATACAATCATTATCATCATATGAAAATAAGAAAAGGTGAGACTGACTTGCTGACATTATGTACTGTTCACATTTATCTATCGTTCACAGAGACTCAAAGAGTGAGCTGTACATAAGCACTGGTGATGTTGTTACCAAACATCCAGACCACAGCAGAAAACTCATAAGCAATTGTTCACTCCACTTTTCAAGGGATCTGCTATATTCTGTTCCAGTTCTCTATGCATTCTGTTGCAGATGCAAAGAACTACCATGGAAAGATTTTTCCGCCTCACATGGGGTCATGTAAAAGGATCTTCCAGCCTTTTCCAGATTAATTATTAATGGGACTGTTCAAAAAATTTAGAATCATTACAATTAGTCTTATAGGATCAATTTCTAGAGATTCGTGAAATACCTCTATTTTTAATTTTTACTCTCATTTGTTATGATATTCTATTCACTTGAATCAGCCCATTGACAAAGATGGATTTATTCAAAAAATTATATGAAATATCATGTAAATTACAATGGATCCATTTGGACAACCAAACAGGCCATAATAGACGATTCAAAATTTTTGAGAAGCTAGAAAGAGTACTAACACCGAAACCTTTTCAGCATCACTGCATTCAATTAGTTATGGAACTTTCAATCTCATCGTTCCATTAGATCAATAAATCATCCCAAATTTCTCTACTCATTACCGAAATCCTTACTTGAAGTAAGTTCAAAAGGAAAGGGAGTTATAAAAACAGTTAGCTCACACTCACAAAGACTGAAACCAGGGACAGGTAGTCCACTACCAAATACCAAGGAAGAAAATGTCAAAGTTGAAGGTAATGTCGAGGATCAAAATCTATAGTTTTCATTCCCATGATCCATACAGATGCAAGATATGTCTCTTAAATGTGAAATAGTGAGACAAAAGCATATTGTTCCTGGTGAAATGATACTTAAGCCTTTTTGGATATATTATTTAAATTAAAGATATAAAACCCGAGTAAAAATACTTGCAAAAATCAAAACTGAAATACTAAAAACAAAGAAATTGAAAGAGAAACATATTTAGACATATCAGGGAGCATGCTAGCATAGCTAGGTACCCACAAACAGGTAATTCATTAATTGTAATTTATAAATTCACATATTCAGAACTCTATTTCCTCCATATATGTATGTTCATTTTTGTATATATATGTATATGCCTAAATGTTACCTTTCTTGCGGAGTAATACATAACTCTATGAAACAACACAATCCATGCTACTCCGCAAGCAAAAAATTAGAAGCCTAACAGAAATCTAAATTAAGAATGGATACAGAACGGGAAACTAATTACAAGCAATGGACTATGGAACTATGGAAGCATGTATAGACTAATAATTTGAAGGTGATAAAAATATGTTAGATTTAGAACCACAACGAATTTTAATATGCTGCTAGTATAAGAAGAATAGAAGAAAAATATTATTGACAAAAAACGAAAAACAGGAATTTACATTAGAAATTTAAGCTTCGCTTGGTTGCTAGGAAAATGAATGAAAAATAAATAAATTAATAGCATCACTGTTATTGTTCTTTTTTTTTTTCCTGGCTTCTGAAATATAAATTACTCAACCCAACGGCACACATGCTATATGTGTGATGCCGACACCTAAGAGACTAACTAAGACAAATAGTTATGTTTGGAACTTAGGCTTAGGCTCAGTAGATTGAAGCTTCCTAACTAATAAAAAAATTAAGCCTCTTATTTTCCTACATTTTCTCAGCAAACAAACAGAGTATTCCGGCCTAAACCGAGGAAAACGGGGAAATTTTTTTTACCTGAAGCCATCTCTCTCGAACTTTGACTTCGCCGAGTTTCTCTGGCAATACTCGAACGCAGAAGAAGAAGAGAGGAAGACAAGAACTCCACACGGGAAGCCAAACATAATAACACTTCCTTCTGACCCCATCTGCATCTGGTAGGCGAGAAAAGAAGAGAAAATGAGGGAATATTTTTTTAAATAATTTTCTCGGCTTCCATCATTTAGTCAGTGAGCGAAGAATAAAATTAGAGAAACGCAAAATTTTCTGTGCTGCCAACTGAACTCCACGATGGAAAATGATAACTTGGGACTAGCAGCATCTCCGATCCAAAATTGTCATTTGAGGTGCTAAAGTCAAATTTTCGCAACCCAAATAGTACCAACTAATGTCATTTTTAAATTATAGCACCAAATTGCTTCAATACATAAAGTGCCAAATTTTGACACTTGCCATTTATTTGACATATTTACTCTCATTCTCTAACTAACTTCCAACTAATTTTCAAAATTTATTTACAACAACATATTAAATATTTTTTATTTCTCGAAATGAAAAAAATTATTATTTTAAAATAATTAATTAATTTTTTATCTTAATTTAATAATTATCGAAAAAGTTACTTTTTTTTCCTCCTAATGAAAAGGTCATTTTTTGGGTTTTGTCTTTATCTTTGGCTTTGGCTTTGGCTTTAATGGAAACCAGTCGTTGGATCAATGTGATTTTTTACAAGAAGGACATACATGATGGGATATCTAATCCAACGGTTAGTTTTCCAAAATTTTTACCTCAAGTGGCTGTACAAAAGGGCACCTGATGCATTTTGCATTAGGTGCACCTGATAATACTTAATTTTGACTTCAATTTAATATATATTTGCACTTCTACAGAGTCAACTGCATATCATATATTGAAAAATCGACCGTTGGATAAAATATCTATCTTATGAATGTTGTGGCTGCCAAAAATCATGGTAATCCAATGGTCGATTTTCGAAAAATCTAATTACAAAACTTTGATTTTTTTGTTCTTCGAAATATTATAATTTTGCTGTCAGTTTTCGAAAACCGACCGTTAGATCACAGTGATTTTTGGCACCCATGACATTCATAAGATGAATATTTTATCGAACAGTCGATTTTTAAAAATAAGATATGCAGCTAATCTTACAAAGTGCAGAATATATTTAAATCAAGTCAAAAATAAAAATAAAAAGTTGTTAAAGATTATTAAATTATTAATAATAATAAATCTCTCTCTCTCTCTCTCTCTCTCTCTCTCTCTCTCTCTCTCTCAGAATATTTATTTAAGAAAACCCTCTTTTGGCTTTCCATTTACCCAAAAACCCACCCACCATCCTCACCCGTCTCGCTCGCGGTGCGAAACCCCAAGGGGCCATGATCGGCGGCAAAGTTTGTGGCGACCGCTGTTGGTGATGCCTGAAAATCTGGAACAGAGCCTTCCCTTTCACTCGATAGGAGCTCACATTCACAAACCATCTCGATCGTAGCTTGGTTGCTTTTTGGTAAGTTAGGGTTTTTGTTAATTTGATTTTTGTTTGGCTTATATTTTTTGTTTTGATCAAGCTAGATTTTTTTTTTTTAATATAAATTTATGAAGTTGCTTGGTATAAATTGCTCGATATAATTTTATTTGTGTGATTTTTTTTTATTGAATTTTCTTGGCTGCCAAACACAATTTTGGGGGGTATTTTGTCATTTTGGAAGTTGGGGTTAGTTGGAGTGACGGGAAAGCTGGTGTGGTTCAAATGGTAATTGTCATTCTCACCCCTAAATTTGGCAGCTTAGGCTACCAAAGCCAAAATTTGGCATGAGCAATGGCACACCATTGAAGCTGTTGTTTTGAATGCCAAAGCCAAATTTTGGCTTTGGCAGCTCAAATGGCACTCCCATTAGAGATGCTCTAATAATTCTGCCCAGGACTATATTAAACCATTAGAGCATCTCCTCCTATTTGGGGTTGTTATTGCCAAATTTGAAAGCCATGGCAAAAAATGGTACTTCAATGAGGTGCCATCTATGACTCCCAAATTTCGTAACGACACCAATATTTTTCATATTTAAAAAAAAAATTGGCAATGGTCATGTCCTTTCAAGTAATCTATATCATATTTTTCTCTAATTTAAAGTCCAATAGAGCTTAATAGACCTAATGGTATTAAATATGAGAGCTCTTTATTGGAGCACAATAGTGTCAAATATGTGAAAAACTCTCATTTTGATACTATAGTACTTCTAAATATGAAAATAGAAGACCTAAACGAAAACTCCCGTAAAAAATTGTTCTTAGCAATGACAACCTGAATGAAGAGCATGCTTCTAATTTTGCAGATTAATACTCCGTAATAATAATTATGCCAAGGACTTTATTACGTGGGTCAAAACTTCATGCGAGAAAGCTGATCCCTTTTGACGGTCCACTTACTATTATAGATACTAACTTCCTTTTTCTTTTTTCTTTTTTTTTTCTTTTTTTTTTTTCTTCATTAATAGGTTTTAAAGTGGAAATAACTTTGATGCCCTAAATTTTTGAGGAGTGCTACAGGTCCTGTCTCAATTCCTGTCTAAATTTTCTTTTTTATTTTTTCATTGTATTTTTTTTACTATATTTTTTTCATTTTCTCTGTGTTTTTTTTTACTGTTTTCTTTTTCCCGTATTTTTTTTTTTATTTTCACTGTATTTTTTCCAGTGTTTAGAAGAAGAAGAAGAAGAAGAAAAAGAATTTCACTGTATTTTTTTTCCTATGCTTTGAAGAAGAAGAAAAAGCAGCCAGCCTCCAATAGGAGCAGCAGGTAGCAGCAACAGCGTTGATCTCGATCTCTCTCTTCGATCTTCCATGTTATACAAGAAAGTTAAACAAGAGAGTGACGAGAGCGACGAGAGCTTTAGCATTTTCCTAAATTTTTTAAAAACAAGGTACTCAGATTAGCATAAGCTGATGGGCGAAATGAATATGTTTCTTACCAAGGATGTGATGGAAGAAGAAATCCACTCAGCTGTTGTTGATATTAATTCGGAGAAAAGTCCTAATTCAAATGTAGTGATGCTAAGTTTTCATTGGCATACAATTGACTCTGATATCACCCAAGCAATCAAAAGGTTTTTCTACAATGGGTAACTTCTTTGTGCAATTAAGGAAAATGCTACATGTCCCAAAAAACTTATCCCAAAAGTGTTTCTCAAATGATATGACAGATGATCCAATCCATCTCTTTTTTCAAAAATTCTCTCTTTATAATAAATGAAGGGACATGATTCATTTGGAATGCTTTTGTGGGACAATTTTTTGGGACTTATAGCATTAATGATGCAATTAATTACTTCTACATCACCTTGGTTGAACTGGACATGAGTGAATCCAAAGATAGGATGGAATTTTAAGGAGTAGATTATGCACAATTTGAGTTTTTCCGAAAAAGTGAAAATTAGTAGATTGTGTAATGATGCATGTCAAAACAATCTCTTATTCCTAGGAATGATCAAGTCAGCATATGCGTACTTTTAGATTAGATATTGTACTTATGCATGTCATGTAAGCTAAAAATCACATTAATTGATTCGACGGTCAGTTTCTTAGAATTGACACTGAGAAAAACATTGACATTTTTTAACGGTCATAGTTTTTCATAATTATATTTTGAAGTTTTGACATTGGATTATCGTGACTTTTGGCATGCATGACATCCATAATTACAATATCTAATCTAACCAATAGTTTTTCAAAATATGCATCCTACAATTATCTATGGACTTCATGCTTACATAACTTATGTAAGCATATACTGACTAGATTGAGATTACTATTATTAGTGGTGTCAAACCGGTAAGATCGGGCCGGCCTGGTCCGTTAAGTTTTCGGTCAAATGGGCTACCGGATCGGATCATGACCGGTCCACTAAGTTATCGGATCGGATTGGGCCGGTCTATTAAGGAAAAATAGTTGCCCAATTCGGTCCATTAAACTGTTCCATTATGCTAACGGGCTAATGGATCGGATCGGATTGGACTGAACCGGTCTAATGAATCATACTAATGGACGGGCTTAACGGATCAATTGGATCGGACTATTGGATCGACCTATTGGATCAAACGGATTGGGCTTTTAAAAAAAAAAAAAAAAAATTCTTTACATGTTAACATTTCAAACGGATTGGGCCTTTTTGTTTGTTTTTTTCCTTTACATGTGTTAATTTCATCAACACATTACACATGTGCATGTTAGACCTTCAATTTTTTTTTACTATTCGGATGTACTGATGTAGTGGCTGTGGGCTTAACTTACTCATTTTTAGCATGCCTTTTTTATTATTTTTTTTACATTATAAGTTTAAACTATTAAAGTACATGAATGAATAATAATTAAAAAGAAAAAAAAAGACTTATTTGAACAATAATTTGAACAATACGGGAAAAAAAAGACTTTTTTTATTTTTTTAACATTAATGGTATATGGGAAAATAATAATACTAACTATAAATCTATAATATTGCATTAAAGAAATAATTTGAACAATATACTAACTATAAACAATATGGCACTAACTATAAACAATATACTAATAGTAAAGACTAAAGACTAAACAGAAATATAATATGGCAGTAAACAAAAAATAATAACACTAACTAATAACTATAGTATGGCAATAAATAATAAACTAATAGTAATTTAGTAAAGACTAACTGACTAAGGAGAGAGAGAGAGATCAGAGATAAAGAGTGAGTGATATTAATACACTGATAGAGAGAGAGAGATAAAGACTTAAAAGAATGAAAAGAATAAAAGGTGAGTCGGTGAGCCTTGTGAGTGTGACTGTGTGAGAATAAAAGGTCGTGAGGGTGTGTCAGTGTGTGACAGTGAAACTGGACTACCGCAAGTTCAGTGAGAGTTGAGAGAGAGCAATGGAGATGGATGAGATCGGCACGGACCGGCGGAACCGCACGGTGGACTGATTCTTTCTTCTCTGGATCGGATCGGACCGGCGCTGCGGTGGACTGTGGAGGAGGCTGCATAGGCACGGTGGACTGCGGTGGACTGTGGATGAGGCAGGATCAGAGGTGGATAGGCACGGTGACTGTGGAGGAGGCTGGATCGGAGGTGGATCCGTGGATCGGCACGATGGGTGACTGTTCTCTTTTTTAACCTCTGTTTTTTTTTTTTTTTTTTGGCAAATGTTCAGTATGTCAATATGTGACTCTGTAAGAGAGGAAGAGAGATAGAGATTGAATTTTTTTTACTCAAATTTGGTGAGAAAGACAGTGAGAGATTGGGACAGAGATTGAGTGAGGGTCTGACTTCTGAGGAATTGAGAGAGATTGAGTGAGGGACTGTCGGACTAAGATTGTAAATGTTTTTTTTTTTGGAAACTAACAGTGAGAGTGAGAGAGATTGAATATAGATGTGAAAATGCGAATGGCTGAATGTGTTTTTTTTTTTTTTTTTCAAACTAACAGTGGGAGTGAGAGAGATTGAACAGAGAGGGACGAATGGGCAAATGTGTTTTTTTCTTTTTTTTTGGCAAACTAACAGTGAGAGTGAGATATTGAACAGAGGTGATTGAACAAAGTGAGATTTTTTATTCTGATGTGAGGAATGAGGATAGTGATGATTTGAATTATTTAAAGACTGAAATTTGCAGAAAGATCAAATATACCCCTACAATATGGCGGTTTTACAACTGTTAGAGTGGGCAAAAGTGTAAAAAAATTGAAAAAAAGTCAAATTCCATCATATATATATATAGATATATGTAACCAGGCCTAACGGGCTTAACGGATCGGATCTAACGGATTGGACTCACGGATCGGGCTAATGGATGGGCTAACGGTTGGACCGGATCGAACCGGGCCACTTAATGGTCTCGGATCGGATCGGCCCAATGGTCAGAAAACCTTAGCCCAATCCGTCCATTTTCTATGGATCGGATCAGTCCAATCCATTAGTTATCGAACCGGATCAGGCCGATCCATTATTTTAATGGACCGGTCAGCGGATCAAATGGGCGGCCCCGTCCATTTTGACACCACTAACTATTATTCCATTATGTTGAATAAAGACAAAATGGATTATATTTTACCATCAATGGGACTGAGACAAGGAGGCCCAATTTCACCATATTTATTCTTAACTTCTACCCACTCGTTAAGTTAAAGCCCGCCAAAAGGAGGAGTTTCCTAATAGCAATTTAAAAGTTGCGAACCGCGTTTGACAAAGAGCTTC
Source organism: Hamamelis virginiana (assembly GCA_017140935.1). NCBI lineage: Eukaryota > Viridiplantae > Streptophyta > Magnoliopsida > Saxifragales > Hamamelidaceae > Hamamelis > Hamamelis virginiana. The sequence goes on along the minus strand of JAESVK010000050.1, from coordinate 3,347,053 downwards.
GTAAATGGGATGAGTCTTTATTACTAGTGAATGATAATTTATTCAAAGGTGATTAAATTAAATAAATTCAAAGATTCGAAGATATAACTTCTTTTTTTTTTTTTTTTTGTAATAAATTGTTATCATTTTGACAAGAAAACAAAAATGATCCTAATTAATGATGATCGATACGGCAATATCCTTACTTTATGCCAACTAATTAATGTTCGAAAAAATAGATTGGTCCGTAATTACTAGTTAGCTCAATTGAAAAGGACTCAATTCGAGGATATTTCTCCTTTCAAACGTCGCCAGAAGAAAAAGTACGTTGCATTGAAACCCTTTGCTTTTTAAGACAACAACAAGATACTATTTAGTATCAACTTTGCATCGATTAATGTATGAAAAAATTGACTAGTACCTAACTTTAATTATGAAAAAAGAGTCGAATTTAAAATCCTTTAATTTTTTTTTTAAAATGTAAATACTAAGATGGATCAATTGAGAGTTTTGGTATAAGCCTTACCCAACGCAATCTAAAATGCTAAAAGGTTAGATTACATAAAATACCAAGCACAGCATCCAGCTGGGGGTGGGGCTCCAACCCAGAACGCATAATTGATTATTGACTCATTAATTCAAGTGGCGTGGGGTTAAAAAATGTGACCAAAATGCTTTTAGGTTATGAGGTTTTTATTCTATTAATTAATAATAATTAATACAGATTTGGACTTGAAAGAATAAAGAAAATTCAAGTCCACTTTGTTAAAACTTCTAGAAGACTTGAAAAAATAAATAAAAATGACATTAAATTAGTATAAAATCTTCAAAATTGGTAGGCTATGAAGATGTTAGATGGTGGTTGACCTACTTAATTAGAACAATCCACGACATTCTCGACAACTATGGTGTCAACCGTCGAGAATTCTAGTTTTGTCATGCAAGACTTAAATCAACACCATCCTCTTCATTTGCTAGACAACTATATATGTTGCAGGGTATAGGATTATAAAGGCCGGTCACCTAAAAAATATCTTGCTTTCCTTTTAATTCATTCTAGAATTCACTGTAACATTATTTGACAAATGAAACTTGTAAATTATATAAGTTACCATTATTGTAAATCGAATATTTTGAGAAATCGACCGTTAGATTGGATACTTATCTTATGTTTGTCATGTATGAAAAAAATTGGAGTGATCTAACGGTTAGTTTTTGAAAAATATCATTTTGAAGAATTATTATTATTTTTATTAATTAAAAACATAATAATTTTTTTTATAGTGACTTTCTAAATAGGTACAATTACAATGAATAGTGAAGATTGCCATTAAGATTTTTTTTTTTGCCAAATAGAAATCTACTTTTATTTCAATTTTTTTTTTTAATATAAATGAGTACATATCGATATATTTTAGTAGGTTTATGTGATGGAATCTGAAATTTCTTTGGTGAATGACTATGTTGTTGGAAAGAGTGTTATTTAAGATAAAAGATACAATATTTAGTGCTTTATAAGTTTAGTGAACAATATCTTGAAATGAAAAGCAGATTTTTCGGGGGAAAACCGCAACGCAGCCTATAAACTATAAAGAGTAGAATACAAAGTCAAAAGGAATAGCGCATCGTCAGCTCTTTTTTTCTAGAATGTAAGGCATACGAAACCCAAGTTTAAGAAATGGGGCGTTCTCCCTAAAGTTGCGTCACCCATGATCGTACAAAGAATTAAGGGGCAATTTTGGAAAATAGTTAAATTCAATTATAATTTGGGAGCCCACCTTTTACTTAAGGAAATCCATTTTCTAAGTACAATCCACCCATTTGAATTTTTACTAAATGCAGCAAAATAAAATTTTAATTAATATATCAATTTTACTCCTTTAATTTACTAAATACAACACATTACATAACAGAAATACTATAAGCAACCCATATTACCCCAACACCAAACCTAAAACATATTACCTTTAATATTTTTGTCTTAGGTTTGTTTGTATATTATTGGTAAACATTATATCTGGATTAAACATGCTTCAAAACATGAAAAGTAGCACTCTATAACCATTATGGTGTGATGGTGTTACGAAAAAAATCCATATTTCGATCGAAAAATAAGAAAAAAAAAAAAAAAACACTGTGTTCGTGTTCGCATTCAGCCTGGTAGATCCGAATGTGAAACTTTAGAATTCGGTAAGTCAACACCGAATTTGAAACTTTAATATTCGGTAAGTTAATACTAAATATGTAGGTTTAATATTCGGCAATTATATATTCGGCATTAGCTTACCGAATATTAAAACTAATGTTTGCCAATTTTGGCACTATTGTGCTTCAATAAACTTTAAATTGTAGAAAAATATAATGTAAACTATTTAGAAGAAGATAGCTATTGCAAATTTTTTTTCCAAATATGAGAGACATTGATGCCATTATTAAATTTGAGAGCCATAAATGGCACCCGACGACCATTAGAGTAGTATTTAATTGATTTTTTTTTTCTATGATTCCCAAATTTGATAATGGCAATCCCAAATAAGAGCCCATTAAAGATGCTCTTGTGTGTTCCATGAGTTTGCTATTTTCGAAGATACCTACCTTACTATTAGTTGGAGAGGATGAAGTTGCTGACATTGATTTCTCCATTTGCTAGAGATTTTATGTCTCAATCCTTTAAAAATAATAATAATTATTAAAAAAAAAAAAAAAACACTTTGGTTATTTTGTTATGGAATTTCCATAATCCTTAGTTATTTCAATTAAAATAAATGATACAATAGCCCTTAGACATTTTCATACATATAATTGTTTTTCAGTTAAAAAAATAGAAATTTACCCTTATCTTTAACTTCCTCAAATATTAATAAATTTGTTTCATATATTGAAATTCAAAATCTCTCTCTTAAAAATAAAAATACATATTATTAGGCTAAATGTACACCCAGCATTCATCCCTACTTTCTCTCATTATAAATGAAACAACACCTATCAACTTGTAACTTTAGATATTATTTTTCTCAACCTTTATTTCATTTCATGTTGGCTCACACACTCGTAGAGAGATAAACCTTCATGTATATGCAAAATTATGCTCCTGTCACTTTTACTTTTTCTCCCAATTCAAGTATCATGTATGCTTCCACTAGTAATCCATTGGATTCATTTTTTTGCACACGTGTGGCCATTCAACAGTGATCAACATCACCTGTCACATCAAAAGCAAATCCAAATACCACCTTTTTCAACTTCAAAATTGTATATTAAATTATTTTTAACATTTTCTCTTATTTTTATATTTAATGTTTTTTCCCTTTTTCTTTTCTACACACATGGCCACATGGGTGTGATCTAGGTCTAGTTAAGTGTCAAATGAGTGGATCAAACCTGGTCCGATTACCGAAATTCCCAAACAACCCCTAAATGCATTTTTTAAAAACCTGGTAAGAGAAGTTAATTAGGGGTGTTCATCGGTCCGGTTTGGACAGTTTCATCTTAATTTTGGGACAAAACCAAAAAATTCGGTTTGTATTTTTCATAAACCAGACCAGACCAATTAAAATATTAAACCAAACCAATCATTTCGGTTTGGTTTGGCCAATTTTAAAATTATTTATTTTTATATTTTTTTTCCCACTACTTTCATGCTTTTAATTTTGGGCTTTTAGCCCTATACAAAGTAGACAATCAAATTCTTGTACCTTCAAAATATAAAAAAAAGTATGTTTTTGGGCCTTAATTTTGGCCATTAAACTCATTGAAAGTCTCTGTTTATAGAAATATTAATTATATTATGTACTTCTTTAGTTTACAAAAAAATCAAATATTATCAAATATATGAAAAATTTATATAGTTAGAATTATTCAGTTGTGTACCAAAAATTCAAAACGCATCATTTAAATTTTAAAGGTTGTAAAAATATTTTAAATATATATATATATATATATATATATATACCGAATTGGTCCGGTTTTTAATGATTTAGAAATTGTCTAAATGGACCAAACCAAACTAATAAAAAGATATAAAAAATCAAATCAATTCAAATCAAATTACCAAGAAAATCAGATCAAATCAATCTTTTGATTTGGTTTGGTTTCATTTTTCGGTTGGGATGGTTTTTCAACCCTAAAGTTAATATATCATAATATGAAAAGGAATATAATAAATTAAAGTACTGAGTTCCATCGTACACAAATTTGTTCCGGTTTCGGAGGTGGGGACGGAACGGCGGGCCCATTCTTGAACCAAACTGTACACGAGACGTTAGACTGTTCCAAAGATCGTTCAATTCAACCAAAATCTCCCATTGACCGTGACTCCTCCTACAAATAACATCATCGAACAACAATTTGCATCTTCACTCTTTCTCTCTCTAAGTTCTGTTTTCTCTCTCTATCTCTCTCTAGTAATGGCGTCCGTGGAGTTGCAGGCGAGTTCTGAGACTGTGCAAGAGGTTGAAGATGGCGGGTCGAAGAAAGGTTCAGATTCAGAGAAGATTAGTAATAGAAGGAAGAATAATAATACTAAGAGGAGGAGAAAGAAGAAGAAGTCGTCTTCGTATTTGCCGAAATTTGGTTGTTTCATTTCGGAATCGGAACAGAACGGGGGTTTGGAAATGGAGGCGGATTGTCTGAAGCCGACTCACCTTGTAATAATGGTCAATGGAATCATAGGCAGGTTAGTGCACTTGGGACATGCATTGATTTTGAAGTAATTTGATTTAAGTTTATTAAATATAAATGTGGATTAAGAGATGTTAATTTCTCGTGTTTAGATGATCTTACATGTTTCGTATTCAAACAAAGATGTTAATTTCTTGTGCTTAGATGATCTTACATTTTCGTATTAACAGACGTTTAAGAATTGAGAGGGTTCTTGATGTACAGTGCTAATAATATGTTTGGATTAAGAGGCTTATAGACCATAGCTTATTATTGATATAAAACTGCTTGGGGATGATTTTTATTTATTTATTTATTTTGGACATATAGCATGTTTTCATGATGCATGGCGTTCTTACTGTTAACCATTGCCAGTATGTGTGTGTGTGTGTGTGTGTCTAATAATTATAATTTATATAGGGAGGGTTCTTGACGTACAGTGCTAATAATTTGTCTGGATTGGAGGCTTATATACCATAGCTTATTATTGATTTAAAACTGCCAGGGAATGATTTTTATTTATTTATTTATTTTGGGACATGTAGCTTGTTTTCATGATGCATGGCGTTCTTACTGTTAACAATAGCCAGTATGTGTGCGTGTGTGATAATTATAATTTATATAAAGAAAGAGGAATAAACCAGCCCGGCCTGTGAATTGAGATTAAGCTATCTCGGTGTTGTGAACGGATTTTCTAGTATTATTGGAAAGTATTTGCTTGGTTGCAAGTTTGTTCTTGCGACTAGAGGGCATCATAGTGACTGGGCGGGAATAGGGGGTGGGTACTGTCTTAGAACACCATGCATAAGCTAGGGTGGATTAGTTTTAGTTACCAGATGCATACTGTTGTTTGGGGCATTTAGTTTTGTAGAGTGTCAGTTTAGCCAAATTATCAGACCTGTAATAGAATTGGCAGAAGCCCCACCCCAAAACAACCCCAAACACCCCCCCTCTCTCTGCCACGCGGTAATAATATTGTCCACACAAGGCTGTTCAATTTAACAAAATTTTAATGCAATTTCCAGGATAGCACTCTATTACTGATCCTTACGGTTTAGCCTACAACTTTTCAATTCTATATGTTGCTGGTCCAAAATTTTCATTTTGGTTGCATAGGAGTAAAGTAGAATTTTTTTTTTTTTTTAATAATAAATATAAATAATAATTTTTGTTTTTGGCTGTGAACTTGTCTCTGTATTTGTTGTCATAAAAAAGCCTTTAGAGTGATCATATGACCCGGAAACTCATGCAATTATCTAACTTGTAAGGTTACATCATGAATTTTAGCATTTCCATCGTGTGTGTGCGTATGTTCATATAAACCTTTTTAGTGTTATATCCGTGCAGTGCTCAAAACTGGAGATATGCTGCAAAGCAGTTTTTGAAGAACAATCCCCAAGATGTTATTGTTTACTGTGAGTTTTCTTTCCCTTTTTATTTTTTATTTTTTTATCTTTAGATCATTGGTCCTTTTTCTGCGTTTTGTTGTTGTTTTGTTTTTAAATTAGATTGTTGATTATTTTGGAAGGTTATGAGGCAAAGTAAGTTACTATGTTTATCATGCATAATATTATGTTCTTGCACACAAATCCCTAGCTTTACAGGAGACTCTGCTTGCCGCCGTTGTATTCCCATGTCATCAGTCATCACCAAGTGGCCCCAATAGTTCTTGCACCCTTTATTTCATTGCATTGGTCACACAAGGAGACAATAAGAGAGCTTGGGAGATGCCATTCCCAACTTCCCGTTCCAAGAAAACTACTCTCCCATCCCCTAACCTCACATTTTAATCTTTCATTCCTGAAATATGAGGGCATCTGAAGGTCTCAAACAGCATCATAAAAGAAATTTTCCAAAATAACCTTCTTCAGAATGTCATTTTTGTCATATAAAGAGCATAAAACATTTCATGGCGGTGAAAGTTTCTTTCAGCGGTTTAACGACCTACACTATAGTAGTATCACTAAATGATTTACTAATCTATCACCTTTACCTTGGTGACTTGTACGGCATCAACTTCCTTTATGCATGTATTCCATTACAGATTGTACTTACCTTACCCTGTAGACCATGGTCTTTGACGTTCAACTGCATATTCCTTAATACCCTTCTCAAAATAAAGCCTTTCTCAAATAAATTTTTAGGATAGAAGTTAATGGTGCTAATAACCCCAATAATCCTCGCCATAGTAGTATCATTAATTGCTATTTGCCAGTTAATCGCCTTTACCATGGTAACTCAGCCCAGATAAACTTCTAGTGCATACATTCCATAGGTAGAATCTACAAACCCTAGATTGTAGCCTAAAAATCCTTGAACTGCCTCAAATACCCAGTTGGTTGTAGCCATGTCTAAGTGAGTCTAACTAGTACAACATGCAACCAACATGTATTTTTAAAACCAAATTACACATGAGCATGTAACCAATTTTAGACATCTTGACATCTTCCAACAAAGAAAATTATTGTTTTTCCAAACAAAAAAAAAAAGAACAACAAAAGAAAGAAAGTAGAGTGGCATTATGATGGGAACGCAAACAAGAGAAAAATTAAAGGAATAAAAGGTCAAGTGTATCTAACAGAATACTTGGAGGACTGAGTAGTTGAGTTGTAGTTGAAGATCCACCTCCTGCTACTGCTAGGGTGACCGATGTTCGAGTGCAGATCTTCTGTCCCCACTTCCTAGCTCCATTCCCTATCCCTCTCACAAAACCAATCCTTGAAAAATGTGGAATGGGTGCTTTTTTAAGGGTTGGTTTTTCAAGGATTGGTTTTGTGAGAGGGGATAGGGAATGGGGATAGAAGATCTGCATTCCAATGATCATGCCTACCCTTCTGCTGAAATACTGGATGTTACATTTATGAGCTTTGGATTTTCAACACAATTTTCATGCAATGCTCTGTTATCACAGAAATTTCTTTGGAGCTTCAAGCATTGAAAACTTATCCCTATATCCGAAATAAAGTTTTACTGATCTGTGATATTTAATTGTCTGAAGTGGTTAATCCTTTACTTTGGTGCTAACTGCTAAGTTTCATCACCTGAGAATGACAGAATGTCCACCAGGTACAAGTGTACAACACATTCATATCTTCTAATAAAGTTGTTCAGGACCAACAAATATACAACCCAATTGGTTGCTTTCTTAAAATTTGACAAGATTTATCTCCTCTCTGCGCATGAGCGTAAAAATCCATAAAAGCGCTCAAATATGTCTTCAGGCTGTTCTCTGACTGCATAGCGTTGGTGGCTTCTGGGTGAACATGAATTCCATTTGATTAATTTGTGCAACATGCAGGTAGCGAATCTAACTCTGGGATGTTGACATTTGAAGGTGTTGATGTAATGGGAGAGAGATTAGCAGAAGAGGTGTGTGATGCTTCCATCAGTGAATGAATGACCTTTTTATTTTCTTGTAATTCCTCTGTTCATCAATCAGTATGAATGACCTTTTAATATTCTTGTAATTCCTCTTTTAATGTAGCTGAGGTGTTTCTCTAGCATTTTTCTATCAGAACTTAGCATTGGCCTTAATTGTGGTTTCATTTGTTTCATTTTAGTTCAAATGAGTAATGTTGAACATTTACATTCATATAAAATTGGAAGTTTTTTGAATTTGAATTTGTCACATCAAATTACAAATTTGAAAGAGTACTGTTTCTTTCAGGTGATATCAGTAATAAACCGTCACCCAGATGTTCAGAAGATTTCATTTGTAGGTCATTCATTAGGTGGGCTGGTAGCAAGATACGCTATTGCAAGGCTTTATGGACGAAACCCTATGAGGGAATTTTCTTTTGGAAATGGAGATTGTAGAAGTGATGGATTTGCAGATGCATCCCTAGAAGATAAATTAAAAGGAAAAATTGCTGGGCTTGAGCCCATGAATTTCATAACCTTTGCAACACCGCACCTTGGCTCAAGAGGGCATAAACAGGTGATTCATTTACACACTGCATTCTTATCCCATTTATTTTTTAATAAACAGTTCTAAAATGGAAACTGCAGAAATCTTCTTGAGTTTGTGAAGAATTTTATGGATCTTTACATAAAAGTAACTAGTCTATCAAGAATCTTAATGAGGATATCTTTTTTTTTTTTTTTCCTTCGATCAACTTATTTGTGAATTTCACAAGGAGTCTATTGATAGCAATATGAAATAATGTAAATAGTTTTGATTGAACTAACTAGAACAAATTTATTAGTTTAGTTTCATATCCCTGAATACTGTTTAAATTAGACCACAACAAACATCCTTATATGTCAATTGAAAGAAAACCTAGTAGCCAATCCAATTCTTTTTATGTTTCTTTTTCTTTTCTTTCCTTTTGTTTTTTTCCCCAATAATATTTTTATTGGAAGCTATTATTGGGAATGATTTTCCTTACATTTTTTATGGCGAATATTCTGGTTGAGATTAATGAGATTGTATGAAGGATTCCCGGTTAGTGGAATATAATGGCGCCCTATATATTCACATCATGGCGCCCTATGTACCAGTGGAGAAGATTTGGGTTCTGATGCATTACTGACATGCTTTTTTCTTTCTTTCTTTCTTTCTTTCTTCTTCTTCTTCTTTTTTTTTTTATATAAATAAATAAATAAAAGTATATCAAGAATGGCTTCATGATGCATTTTCACTGGTTCATATTTTTAGGTCCCTTTGTTTTGTGGCTTTTATGCCATGGAGAAAGCAGCATCTAGTATATCATGGTTTCTAGGCAGATCTGGAAGACACCTATTTTTGACTGACATTGCTAATGCGAGATCTCCTCTTCTTCTTCAGATGGGCAATGATTGTGAAGATCTTCCATTTATGTGAGTTCTTATAAACTAATTACATTTTGTTGGGAAATGTAATAGTGCCTTCTACTTGTGCAAAATGCTTCCCAAACATGTCATCACGTCTTCTCGTCTCTGCAGGTCTGCTTTGCAGTCCTTCAAGCGTCGCGTTGCCTATGCAAATATTCGTGGTGACCGTATCCTGTTAAACTATATTGGATTTTATTTTCTATATAATTTTTTGTTTAAATAGTTATTGTTCTAACAAAAGTATTAGGGTTCAGATGTTTGGACTCTGGATGTTCAGACCTGAACCTCATGGGTGATCTTCAAACTTTGAGACAATACATGAGATCTTGAGTCAATGAGTGGATATGAACATTAGTGCATACTTGCCCAGTTTTCTTGTTATTTACCCAATTACTTATGTAAAAGAACTTGACTCCTTTCGTAGTCCTTGTGGGATGGAGTACATCTTCACTACGGCGTCCAAATGAGCTCCCAAAGGTAATTTTAAGCCTTTATGGATGTTTTGAATCGTATCTTCTGTTCGTCTGATTCTGTTTCCCTTTCCAGCGTAAACATCTTTCAAGAAATGACAAATACCGACATATTGTAAATGTGGAGACGGCAAAACCTACCAGTCCTCAAGAAGAAGTCCCTTTGGAGGCTGCAGCCAATGGATGCAAGACTATGGAAATGGAAGGTTGGTTTGTTGTTTCTTTAAACCAATAATTTCTTAAGTTACTCTTTATTGAATTCTCTAAAGGTTTCATTTCCCTAAATGTAGAGGAAATGATCAGAGCTTTGACAAAATTGAGCTGGGAACGTGTTGATGTTAGCTTCACTGGAATTAAAGATAGAATTATTGCGCACAGTTCTATTCAGGCAAGTTTCTACTTTCTCTCGTATCTCTTCAAATGTTGTATAAAGATTTGTATGCTATCAAGAACTTCAATTCAGTGCCATTGCAATTAACCATTACACCTTAATCTGGGTTAGTTTTAACTTCCTGTGACTTTTTATGTAATCAAGCGCCAACATCTGTTTCTTATTCCAAGTTATTTAGGTTTTTTCTCTAGAAACCACTATTTTATGCAGACATTGCACGGCAAAATGACATACAAAAGATGCTACAGCCGTAAAAAAGTGATGTTTTCTTATTATTCTTTGTTTGTCCTTGTTTAGGTAAAAAACTCTTGGATCAATGGTGAAGGGGCCGACGTGATTCAACACATGATTGACAATTTTCTCTTATAAATAGTACCGACTTATCTTTATTTACATACCAAATGTTATGGTCCTTCAAAAGGACAATATATATATATATATATATATATATATATATATATATATATATATA
>JAESVK010000050.1:3312687-3328546 GCA_017140935.1 Hamamelis virginiana | reverse complement strand
ATATATATATATATATATATATATATATATATATATATATATATATAAACAGAAGAGAAAAAAGAATGATCCTATTATTAGAGACACATTTAAAAAAGAAAAATGATCCAAAGAACTCTGAAAATAATTTTTATTACCACCGAGTTCAAATAATAAGATCCCTTACCGAGAAGTTCTTTTAGGTCAAAATTGAAGTGAACTAATAATGAGATAATGACTAATATACCCTTTTTCTTATTCTTTCCATATTTTTAGCTTGCATTTAGTTATTATATTATTTTTAGATTTAATTTCCTTAATTTTAGAAAGTTATTCTAAAATTATATATTTTTGAGAAGCTTGAAATTAAATACACAAATTATTTAGAGGGTGTTTGGCGTACATTTTGGGAGGTTCCAAATGAACTTTCTAACCTCAAAAGTCATTTTTAAAAAAAAAGAAAAAAAAAAGGGGTTTTTGGTGAATTCTTTTAAATGGACTTTTAAAAGAAGTCAAGTTGTGGGAAGTCTATTTGGGAAAAGTAAAAAAAAAAAAGATTGCTTTTGAAAATCTACGTTTGTAGGAAGAATAAATTTTACACTTCTAAATACAAAATGACTTTTAGAATCTATATGTGCCAAACACTATTTTTTTTTTCAAATGACTTTACAAAAAAATCTATTTCAAAAATTATTTTCCTAAAAATAATTTTTATTTTTAGGAAGCTACGTTAAATACCACCTTAATTGAGTATAAAAATTATTCACTGCGATGCAATAAATAATTTCAAGAGATATAATTCTTCAGCATGTGTAATGGAAAAAATAATTTACACGTAATAACTCATTTGCCATATCACTTTACTTGTGAGACCTCCATCAATTCACCCATTTAGATTGACACGTGTCTTAAGCAATCACGTGCAGTATCCTTGTTCCTCAAGTAGAACTCAGCACTTGTCAAAGAGTCAACTCTTTGAATTGTTGACCATTATGACTTATCCAACGATGATATAATGATTTGAACATCTCCAAATAATTGGTGTCCTCCCTCTCCGTGTTCAGGACTCATCCCACTATCCATACTGATCAATTATTCATTTATTTTCATTCATCTATTTAATCCATTTATTTCTGTCAATTTTAATTGAGATATAATGTGTAATTTTCATTAATAAAATTAATATTTTTATTTTTTCATAATCATTAAATGAATAGTGAAGCATGCCGAATTAATATCAACTTTGAAAAATTAAAATTAAATATACATTTTGAGAGAGAGAGAGAGAGAGAGAGAGAGAGAGAGAGAGATTTGGCGTGTTGAGTGGGACTGCCCAGAACCCAAGCACCAGAAGGAAACAGAAGCAGAGGACAAAATGAGAGAGAGAGAGAGAGACAGAGAGGGTGAAGGAAAACGAAAACCCATGGCCCGCACCTGTGATTTACGTGTCCATTAGTGGCAAACACACACTCTCTCTCTCTCATGTCGTTTTTTAATTTTAATTTTAATTTTTGTCGTTGTTTTTGTATGGTTTCGATCTCTCTTTAAATGTTGCTGGTGATATATGCTGTACGTGCCTCTGCTTTTGGTGCCGGTACCTTGGGATATCGGAGGGCTCAGTAAGCGAGATTAAAGTCCTTCCCTTTTCTGCACCCCCTTTTTCATATATTCCGTATTTCTTCTGAGCCTCTTCCCGCACCCACGTTCCATCATTTGAAAGATATATAGTTACAATTCTGATTCATTTGAAAGATATTAGGAGGAGAGAGTGTACTCTTTTCTTTTCTTTTCTTTTCTTTTCTTTTCGCGTTATGGTGGTGGCATTCAATTTCTGAACCCTCTTAATTTCTACACTTTTTCAGATTTCAGTTTCTTCTCTTCTGCCACTATTCTTTTCTTCTCTCTCTCTCTCTCAATATAGCAATCATATCTCTTAACTATATCTCTCTATGACTCTCTTCGACTTTTCCTTTCTAAAGAAATTCTTCCAATAAAGTTCTCTCTCCCTCTCTCTGTGTGTGTGAGAGAAAGAGCAACATGGGTTGCATTCAAAATTACTTTTGTTGCCACAGAAATCGACATGTAATCATTTCCCTGCTCTTTCTCTTGGTGTCAAGCTTGTCGCAAGTAAGATTCATGGCTGAAGGTAAGTGAATATTGCTCATAATTCCAAATCAATTAGGAGTAGTTGAGAGAAAAAAAAAAAAAAACAAATTGAATTAATTTTTTATATTTTAAAAAAGAATATAAGAATCCACACTATCCCACTTTGCCAAAATTGAAAACTTGTTATAATTTTACATATTCTTTCAGTCATCCACCTGACAGAAACTTTTAGATTAAAAATTTAACAAATTCCCACATGTGTTGCAGGTAGAGCAAGTTATTTCAAGTTGGCTGATGCTGCAGGCCAGGTAAGAGATTGTCTTTCAATTCATATTCATAATTTCCCTTCACTAGTAGCCTTTTCTTTTTGAAGTAACATTAATTTCAAGTGTTTGTAATGAATAATACACAGATAGGAAGGGACAAGGAGGAGGAGAAGATGGTGATAGTGGTGAGAAGTCAGATAGGATCAAGGCCACCAAGATGTGATAAGAGATGCAGCTCTTGTGGGCATTGTGAGGCAGTTCAAGTACCTGTTGTTCCTCAACTTCAGAGCCACAGAAATAGTCATTTCTATGCAGCACCTCCCAGGATTGCATACTCCAGAGGAGACGATATCACAAATTATAAGCCCATGTGCTGGAAGTGCAAATGCGGGGACTTGTTTTTCAACCCTTAGATTCGATCATGAATTAGAGAAGAACAAGTTTGGTGAAAAATATCATCACCTACCCTACTTTTCAACTGTGGATACGTCTTCTTACTGTCGTTATCTCACTTCATCTGAATACTCTCTCTCTCTCTCTTCCTTTCTCCTTCTCCTTCTCCTTCTCCTTCTTGAAAGAAAACCATGCATTGTAGATGTAGAAGCCTTTTCTTTTCCTTTTTTTTTTCAAAAAAATTATGTATTTTCATAAAAATAACAGGGAATTTTGTCTGCTTATTATCTGATGATCAAATATAGTTGTGATAAAAAGGGCAAAAAAATAAAAAAAAAAAAACCAGTGAGTTTACAAGTGACACGAGTATGTGTGTCAGTGTGTGTGATGGCAAAAATTGGAAATTTGGGATTGTTTAAATTGAGGTGCAGCTTATTTGTGATATGAATATGAAGATGATAGTGAGAGAGAGAGAGAGAGAGAGAGAGAGAGATGGGTACGTATATTAATGAGATAAAGATGTGAGGGGGGTATGAACGTGTCAGACAGTTCTGCTTTCGTATCTAACAAGATTTGTGCATCAGCAGGACCTCCTCGAAGGGATAAACTGTACACCCTACTCCGTAATCTCATTTTTCCTTTTCTTTCTTAGAAATGCTATATTTATTAATTAAAAAAAAAATTATTTTACCGAGATCTAGTTTTCACTCATCCTGTATGATTATTAAGATTTTTATAATACGTAATATGTATTAAAAATGTATCTAATTCAATATTGATTTTTCGAAATAACTATTGATGCTGCAAGAATTAGCAGATGTCGATTCTCTTTATCTCAAGTTTGTAAAAAAGAAGAGTTGAGTGACCAGACTTTATCCGGCGATAACCCTCCAACGAAAAAGAATAGAAATAAAAGATTGCTAATATATTTCGGAGAGATAGTTTACCTTTTTCTCTGTTTCACTTTTCTTTATAGAGGGTTGAAGTTGTTTGGTAAATCCGAGATTCTCTCATGAGTTAGTTAATATTTGGCTAAATTCGGGATTTTGTGGAATATTATAACCGGTAGAAAATCCTCATCTGATTACCGACGTCTTGGTTTTCGTCTATTGTTCGTTGACTTAGACTTTTCCCTCCATCAACTATATTTTATAATGACTAAAAATTCAAATTAATTTTCACATAAATTCATGCATACATACGTATTCATAAGAAAATAACTCTATAGAATTACGAAAAATGCTACACAATCAGAAACTTTAATCCGAATTTAAAAATCATCATGATGTGTCATGCGCTTTGAGTGGTTTAGTCATTCTTTCAAATATATTCTATCTTTTTCACATACCACTCAAAGCATGACACATCATGGTGATTTTTAAATTCGGATTAAAGTTTCTGGTTTATAAGCCACGACTTCCAGTTTTTTACTTAAAAAAGTAGAAAAATGGAAGTTTTGATAGTAAAATACGTTTGGCAAACAACTTCTACTTCCTACTGCCTAGAAGTAATTCTTGTGATTCAAGAATTTGAGGAAGCAAAAAAAACTCACTTCCACAAATTTTTAAGCAGAAAGTAGGTTACGCACGGCCTCTACCACGCATCGAATCCTCGGTGAGTTCCATTTTTAATTTTTCCTTTTTCTTTCCCGCAAATCGCCACAATCCCCTCACTCTCCCTCACGCTACAGTTTCTCTATCTTTCTTTCCCTCACGCAGTCCATTGACGGAGGCCATCGGAGCTTTCTCTCTCCCCCTATTTCCTCTTCTTCCCTACTCCGTTGTCGGTTCCTCTTCTTCCCTACTCCGTTGTGGAATTCGGAACGGAAAGCGGCGGTTGGGAGAGAGAAGGTAGCAGAGGCGGTGGAGCGACTGATGGGTGGAGGAGATGAAGTGGTGGAGATGAGAAACAGAGCTAAAGATTTTGGGGAGAAGGCTAAGAGAGCTGTAGAAGAAGGTGGATCATCTTATGCGGATGCCGATGCATTGATTCGAGGAACTTAAATTACGCAGGAAAAAGAACAATTTGGCTTAAATTGTTCCGCCGGAGATGGATGATTATTTATCCACCGGTGCTTCTATAGTGGATGAAAGTTGCTCCTGTAATGGGACACTTTTACATTACAGGCCTTTGACAAAAAATAAAATAAAAAATTTCATATATATATATATATATATATATATATATATATATATATATATATAAAGGGTTATAATAATTATAATGGATTACTGGCTTATAATTTGATTTCATTTCATTAAAAAGTTATAGTAATTTAGACTTCCAAACGTGTTTCTTATTTCTAAAAAATTGATAGTCGAAGCAAAAAATGACTTCTACTTTCAAAATTAAAAAAGTAAAAAAATGGAAACTTATCCAAACGGCACCTTAGTTTTTTTGATAGAATTACTGTTTTCTTCAAACTTGAAAAAGGTTTTTACTTTTATTTTTTGCCGTACATTGAGCTAACTTTAATAGAAACTCCAATAGTTGGATTTATTTATTTTTTAAATCTAAATCAATTTTTTAGCTCTGCTACAATGATATGGGTATCCATTTCGATCTAAGTGTTTCAATGGTGGTGGATTTATTTTTTAGTTCCTTTTTTCATCTCTTTCTTTTTTCAAACCAAATACAAGTTTCTAGGCATTTTTTATGTGTCTTTGAGAAAAAATAAATCTAGCCAAATTTGTATCAACTTTTGTATCTAAATTTAAATTAATTTTTAGATCCAATCCATTTTTGACACCACCATTGGAATAAGATTTTTGTATTTGGATTCAAAAAATGGATTTTTAAACCTACTATTAGAGCCGCTAGCTATAAGTGTAAGTTCCATTGCATGCTTCTCATTCTTCCTAGGGGAAATTATTACATGTTCTTAAAAATTGCATTTTATTTTAATTAGTTTAGCCTTTTCATTTTTAATAATTGAAATTTGGAAAAATTACAGTTTTGTCCCTTAACAATTAGCCATTTTCACGATATCTTATTGTGGTTTTGATTGCATCAATTTGTCCGGAAACTGTTGGTTATCCTCTGACAATTACCTATTTGTATTTTTTGATTGAAAAATGGCATTAGACTTTTATTTTGATTTTTTCAATTAAAAGTAAAAAGTAAGAATTAATTAAAAATACATTAAAAAGATAATTTTGTTTGCCCAAAACTGGAGAGACAGTGTTTAATAAGATTTGATTAGATTCAAATAATGTTGGAGAAATAGTGACGTAGTTCGGTTAGAAATAAATGAGGGACCTGGATTCGGTGCCGGACATATTGTTTTAAATGCCCCCTTAAATATGGTAAACTACTAAACTGAAAAGGATGGACGGATGAAGTCTCAGAGTCATCAGCATTCATGATGTTGTTGCCCTGCTCTGCCCTGCTCTGTATACTCTGTTCTGTCGCTTCCCAATCAAGATGATGCCTCTCAAATCCTCTTACTTATTTAATTACTCTCTGTCTTTAACACCAAATCTTTGTTTCAGACCTTTTTCTTAAAAAAAAAAAAAGAAAAGAAAAAAAAAGATCAGAATGATAATTACACTAATCATCTTGTATCATTCTAATAATCATATTTACAAAATACTAGTAAGGGATCCCAAAATGAAGACTAACTAATCTAAATTTCACCCCTCCCATTTTTGTTTCAGACTTGACGCACAATGGCAAAGAATGGCAAAGGATTCAACGTACTCATCAACCTGATATATTAGAAACATATTTCTTTATTAATTATTAAAAAAAATTTAGGAGAAATTGGCCAAAGGTCCTCATTTAGAAGACTTTAATGCCAAAAGTCCTCTCAAAAGATCCTTCATGCCAAAAGTCCTTTTGGCATAAATTAGACAAAAATACCCCTCCTTTCCAACAGCCTTCAACGTCACCTCCACTCCCAACCTCGAATTTCACTACACCGGAAACCCGTTTCACTACGCCGGAAAACGCATTTCCGGCATTTCACTACGTCGGAAAATGCATGTCACTACGTTGGAATCAGATTTCACTACGCCCAAAAAAATAAAATAAAAAATAAAAAACTGTTTTTTTTTTTTTTTACATTTTCCCATTAACCAAACAAAAAAAATTAATTTTTACAAAAAACAAAAAACAAAAAAAAAACAGAGAAGGGAGAGACGGAACAGGGGAAAGATTTCCAGTGGTCACCGGAGTTACAGCGGTGATCGAAGTCTTTTTTGGCCACTGTAACTCCCTTTTTTTACAATGTTGTCACCGGCGTTGCAATCAGCACTTGGAAGAAAAAATTCATGGCAAATGCTGGTGCTACCGTCAATATGGTCCTAATAATCCCTATACTATAGTGGTTGGTGCCTGGACCAAAAAGGAGCTCCTACGCCCCTACAGCTTTGACTTGGCCAATTACTTGGTCAATGAATAAAGCATCTGGCTCTGGAATTGGATGTGAACCTATAGGGTCCGGAGCCATCACCCTATCATTTGCAGACTAGCGGAATCAATTTCCTTATTCCCACCGTCAGGCACAGGAAGTCCTTTCATCACTAACCTGGCCAATGACCGAACTGGAGCCTGGAATAATCATTAGAAGCACGTACCGGACACCTATTGTCATCCACTGGCGGCCACTATTCATCACAAACCTATAGAGGAGCTTTCTTCACGCCGATCTGCAATTATCTGAGCAGATCTGACCAGAGAGTGAAGGAGAAATGGAAAAAGAAGAAGAAGAGGATGAGGCGTCGTGGTGCTCGCCAGAAGAACCTCGCCGCTGATCTGAGTCGGAGACGGAGACAGAGTTCGCCGGAAAAAGCCAATGGACAATGGCTTGATGCCGGCGTGCACTCAACCAGCAGAGAGAAAGGAAAGAGAGAGAGAGGGAAAAAGAAAAAAAAAATTGAAAACAACCCGCGTCTCTTAGGGGTATTTTTGTCACTAAAAAAATATATTCTATGAAAATAGGACTTTAGGCATTAAAATTCTTTTAAGTAGGACTTTAACCATTAAAAATCTTAAATGGGGACTTTATGCAAGGGAGATGTGTAAAATAGGATCTTTGGCCAAATAATCCAAAAATATTTAAATATGTCATGTGAAAATGCCAAGTAAATTAGTATACAAATTAATATAAATAGAAATATATTATTGGCACTTTCACCATTAGTCATATGGACTCCACCCTTTTAAGTTTTATGCTTTGAATGACACAAATATTCCTTATTTCAAAGCTTATTTCTCGTGTGCACGAGAAATTCATGTGATCTCTATTGGGACAACTGCAGAGCATATTTTGAAAAATTGATGTTAGTTTAGATTCTTTATTAATGAATGTCATGTTTGAAAAAATTACAGTGATCCAACGATTGTTTTATTTTTTTTTTTAAAATCAACTCTGAAACTATGACACAAAAAAGTCATATTTTTTCATTATGATATTTTTCAAAAACTGACCGATGGATCATTGTAATTTTTTGCAGCTCATAATAGGGGAACTTAATCTAACGGTCGGTTTTTAAAAATATGCTCTGCAACTGCCCAATAGAAATCACCTGATATAACTTAAGAGGGTGGAGTATATATGGCTAATAGTGGAGTGCCAATTACATTTCCATATAAATAATTGGTAAAATAACATTACTTAAAATGCTCTCGATGTAGTACTACACTTTAAGACATGTCTATCTAGAGGCAAATAGAGTGGCAGATGCAATAGCTGGATATGGCCATGAAGTGATGAATGAGATTTCATAGAGTCAGAATTTTTCAAGAAAAGTGTGCTTACCTATCTCAGAAGATATTATTGGTGTCTCTTTTGTTCGTTTATGTTCTTCATAATCTCTTAATTTACCAAAAAAAAAAATGCTCTCGGTGCACAGGAAGCTCTCAATAGGACTTTCTTAAAAAATGTCACCCAAAGGGAGCAGCAGGACATTCTTGAATTGTTTAACCTATCAAGTACCTAGAATTAGCATGTCAAGTACCCAAAGATTTGGGCCTAGGGGCATTTGAATTTAGCCTATCAAATACATAGGTATTCCTCTTGGGGTCATTTTTAAGGTGCTGGACATCTGGTGATTTGGTGGCCAAGGTTCTTTAATTGGTTTGTGGTTGAGGAAGAGATACAGTTTGGTGTTTTAAAGGGATTACTATTAGTAGCAATGCTATATGCCTCTTTAGGGGCCGTAAGTGTAATTGCCTCCTTTTTTTAAAATCACTTTTAAAAAATTAGTTTTCTCAATCCACACATATCTTTTAAATTAATTTTTCAAATCATATTTTCACATATTAAAATTTTATATTTGAAGTTGTTAGAATATTAGAATATATTGCTACCTTGATTAGATTAGGGTATATTCTTTTGTACATTCCTTTCTTTGTTTTGCCTGTATAAATGCTATATTGTACACGACATCATTATCGAATATACAGAGACTTTTGTCTTCATCTCTTTTTTCACTCTTTTCTCTTTTCATGGTATCAGAGAAAATAAAAGAGTGAAAAGAGAGATGAAGACTAAAGTTTCTGTACATTCAATTACATTCGATAATGATGTCTATGATGTCTCGTACAATATAGCCTTTATATAGGCAAAAAAAAGAAAGAAAAGTAAACAAAGAAAGGAATGTACAAAAAAATATACCCTAATCTAATTAAGGTAGCAATATATTCTAATATTCTAACATTCTCCCTCAAACTCATGTTGGGTCAAGAGAAACCAACTTGACTTTGAAAGTCAATTCACAAAACCAACTTTTGTTTTTCGCTACAATTACTTGTAGTATGAAAATTTTGTCATGTATTCTATCACTCCTCAAGTCATCTAAAAGTCATTTTCATTCCATTCTCTAAGATCAGATGAAATTGTAAGTACCAAAAGGAATTTTAAGAAAAACTAATGCAAATGGACATTTAGCTGGGGAGACACATTTTAGGAACTTGAAACATTTTTTGCATTGATATTTAGTTTAATTCATACTTTCACCCAACCGGGGGCCATGTGATATATTGGCATTTTTAGAGGTGGGCTTTGATTCAAGTGGGTCTCTTGAAGAGCATCAAACCAAATGAGCTGCAGAGGGCCTCGTACACTGCAGCCAAAACATGCATGGAGTCCTCAGTCCTGTCTGTGAAGGACATCATTATCAGTCAGAGATCTGGAACCTAGTTAAAATTCTATGATAAAGAGTTTTCTTTC
Organism: Hamamelis virginiana; assembly: GCA_017140935.1. Classification (NCBI taxonomy): domain Eukaryota; kingdom Viridiplantae; phylum Streptophyta; class Magnoliopsida; order Saxifragales; family Hamamelidaceae; genus Hamamelis; species Hamamelis virginiana. Next base: position 3,318,628 of record JAESVK010000050.1, on the reverse strand, counting down.
CAAATGGGAGTTGTGTTATTCATACTGCCCAGTGCCTACCCACAATATTACTACTTCTTCCTATTTAGGGGTGGGCTTCACATTATAAGTTCATCACTTCTATACATTTCATTTGAATGATTTGATATACTGATAATTAATGGTAAGATTAATATTATTTTTTGAAAAAATTACATTTAGTTTCTTAACTATTGGTTTTTTTTCACTTTATCCCTGTTGTTTCGATTGCATCAATGTGTCCCTAAATTATTAGATTGTATCAAATTACAATCTTCTGTCAATTATTATTTATTTCTTTGACAAAAAAATAATGTTCGACTTGTTTTTTATTTTATTTTTTTATACAGTATTTATCTTAAACTGCTAATGTGTCTAAAAGCATATTGGTGAAGTTTCATGATTTTTTTCAATATATTTTAAATTTTATAAATTATTTTTTCCATATAGTAAATAAAATTTAAAATAAATAAAATATATTGAGAAAAATCATGAAATTTCACCAATAGTGATGTAGATCCATTAGAATACTGCATGAAAAAATAACAAGCATAATACAATTTTTTAGAAAAAAAAAAAAAATGCCTAATTGACAGAAGAGGGTAATTTGATATGATCTAATAGTTTAGGAACACATTAATGCAAAGGAAACAATTGGGGACAACATGAAAACGGCCAATAGTTCATGCGAGAAAGTGTGATTTCCTTTTTCTTTTCTTTTTTTAAGAAAAATATGCACATTTGAAAGAAGGAAAGCCCATTAAGAGAATGGGCGCAGGTGATAACATCTTCACAAAAACAAGGCAAATGATCGAATACCCAAAATACATATATTAACATCTTAAATATATATATATATATATATATATATATATATATATATATATATATATGAATCCCGTTCCTGTGAGGATTTCCTTATATGAGGACTTGGCCTTTTGGCCAATGTAAAATAAGTATTTCGAAAAACTAACCATTGGATTTAATATTCTGATTCCTCATAGGAATGAGACTTTATATATATATATGGATCACATTCGCCTAACCATTTTTTTTATCATTATTTCTATCATCCATTGTCAAAACACTAATGTGGGTTGAATATTTTGAGAAACCGACCGTTGGATTAGATACTCTTCTTATACAAGTTATATATGCCAAAAATCACATTGATCCAACGGTTAGATTTTAAAACAATTCACATTAAAAAACTGCGATATTGATGATGGGATGAGTCTTAAATCTTATCCTCAAAAGTTACAATTTTAAAAACCGACGATTGGATCTATGATTTTTAGTGTGTGTGAAATTCTTAAGTGTATTTAATCCAACAATCAATTTTTAGAAGTTTATTTTGATATTGGCTGTAACACCCCACACAGGGTAACCTCTATGCGGAAATGCCACAGTGACATAAAACACCAAGCGCTTATCTTTTGAGTAATTTCTTTTTAAAATTAACACAGTTTAAAACAGTTTTTCAAAATACGCGTGCGGAAGTCTTTAAATATTTTTTTCAACATCTCAACAATTAAAGATAGCGCTGAGTACTAGTTTGTATCCTGAGTACAGTCCCGTAATGTACTCGAATTCCAGAAACATCCATTTAGTTTACTGAGTTGGATAGAGTCTCATGCTGATAATGTGTCATCATCTTAAAGAAAACACATAGCAGAAAAATAAACAAACACCAGGATTTACGTGGTTCGGCAAAATTGCCTACGTCCACGGTGAGTCATTTTTATTATTGTAATCATATTACAAGAATACAATATCTTCTTGTCTCAATACATTCAGAAATATTCGCATCCTTCCATATTCTCATATCTGTCAACAAATTTTATCATCAGCCAAATATCACATAAATAAATCATCATATCTATAATTCATTTATATATATTACTGAATATATCCATCATTTTTTCACAATAAATAATTTTACAGTACATGCATGCTTTATGCAATGACAGATATACGATGCAATGCTCATGCAGTCATACCTGCCATTTCCTCTGTTCTGCTTTTCCTGCAAAACATCAACCATTCACACTGATGGTAACCTTATTTTAGGATTCACCATTTACCATTTCATCATAACAGATGGCTACCTCATTTTTAAGGTACTCAACCATCTTACCACAACAACATCCCCGCCTTTTTAGGATGTATATCACCCAGTCTCCGCCTTTTTAGGACCTACCGCGATTGTCACTCATTGACAAGAGGATTTACGTACTGTTTTTAGCAAGGGTGATATATTAGTGCACTAACTGTTTTCAGGATCTTTTATCCATCGGTGGTATCTCAACTCCTCGTTTCCACAGTTACAAAAATAATCATAAATGCATATGATTTTCTATGCAATATATCTCACATGTAACTGTGTCTCATGCCAGATGCAATTATTACATGCAATACATATGGCATACATCTCATATCAACAATTCATGTATGTCAATTCGTGCATACATTTCATAGTATATTAGCTCAACATATATCTCATATCAACAGTTATTTCAGTGATATACAAATAAATCATTCTGCTCACTCAACTTGAGCCACCACATGTAACTGTGCCACTGTAACACCCCGTACTTCTCCAAGTAACAATATTGTCCGCTCTGCCTGCACGCGTAACATGCGCGCCCATATACGCATATTCACATGACAAGTGCACGGTTTTATTTTCTTAAAACACATTGTTACTATGAGATGTATGGAATTTACTGATAAGCCCAGTCACTTTCTCATAACATCATCACCACATGCCATATGCCAATTTTATGTGCAATAATTATGACAATTATCATATGTATGTATTTTATACATAACAATTAACATGCTTCATCATTTTATTCATAATAATAACAGCATGTTATAAACTTTACAAATATCATATGCATATTCAACTTGAGCCACCACATGTAACTGTGCCACTGTAACACCCCGTACTTCTCCAAGTAACAATATTGTCCGCTTTGCCTGCACGCGTAACATGCGCGCCCATATACGCATATTCACATGACAAGTGCACGGTTTTATTTTCTTAAAACACATTGTTACTATGAGATGTATGGAATTTACTGATAAGCCCAGTCACTTTCTCATAACATCATCACCACATGCCATATGCCAATTTTATGTGCAATAATTATGGCAATTATCATATGTATGTATTTTATACATAACAATTAACATGCTTCATCCTTTTATTCATAATAATAACAGCATGTTATAAACTTTACAAATATCATATGCATATATTAACAATTTATATATATGCCAATATGATTTCCATAACTTGTATTTCCAAGATCTTTCACTAATCATCATGATTTTATAAAAATTAATTATTCATGATTTTTAACTATTTTCCAAAGACTCACAATTTGGAAGATAGTTAATTTTCTATCCACATATATTTTCTATACAATAATTCATTCTAGGACATTTGTTTGATTTTTGTAGAATTTATCAAATTTTGTTAGATTGAAAAATCATACTATAATAGTCAAAATACAATGAGGTCACATGGTAAGCCTTATGGTGCACCTTCACTATGCTCCATAATTTTCTAGGCTCTTTCATGCCTCCCAAACAGCAACTTTTGTACCCATTAATATCAACTTAATTTAATAGGATTTTTAAAAATAATTCCAAGTCAAAATGATATTCACAAGCACTAATTTTCAATTGAGGGTGTATGGTTTACTATGCACCTTCATAGCACAGAATCATACATGCACACTCACGTACATGATACATCAATATTTTCTATCTTTTTGTCCAACTTTGCACACTTATATCTCCTTCGTTACTCATCCGATTTGGATGATTCAAGATGTTATAGAATCTGTGTGATACAAGCTTTCAAAATATCATGGTGGTGTATAACACCTCCCATCCGAACATATTTAAAAATGATGCCAAAGTAGGCTCGTTAATAAAATTTCAGATTTTTCGGCAACTTCGGTTCTCAATTTCTCTCACAATTCACATCCAATTGAAGTGATTCAAAGTTATAAATTCATATAAAATCAATCTATACCATATATGTAAAAATCATAATTTTTCGATAAACTATGAAAATACACCTTGTGCCTACTATTAAAGCTTCAAGGAAGCTCTCTCTCTAGAAATTCTCATTCACCCATAGGTCTTTTTCCATGATTCTTGTCTCTAAAAATTCATAAATTCAAGCTTTGCAATATACTCAAATTTCAGAATTTTCGGACATATACACAATATACTACACATTTTCAAAGTTTCAGTATTTCTAAACTTCAGAAAATTATAGAAATTAATCTACTCATCGGAAAATTCCCAAATTTGGTACACATGATCCTGAGTTGATATAGTTGATGGGAAAAATAGTCCCAAAGTTTCAGCTTTTCATTTTCATATAAAATAAAAATCCAAGATTTGAAATCCCCATATATATATATATATATATATATATATATATATATATATATATATATATATATGTAAGTCATTATTTCATCATTAAATCATACCATATTCAATCCAAAAATTGAAATATAATCAAAATAGAAATACTATCTCACCTCACTAAGCTTGGAATTATGCAATTAAATTACCGATTATTCTGCGTTTGTGCAGCTCCATCTTCCCCTTAGCTTCTCATTTTTCTCTCCTTCTCTTTCTTTTCCTTTTCTTCTCTCTTATTTTTCCTTCTCCTCTTCTCCGACTCTTCTCTCTTTCTTCTGAGCTCTCTCCTTCTTTATCTCTCCCCCTCTCCTTCACTAATTGCCGACCACTCCCCCTTATCTCTTTCTTTCTTTTCTTCTTTTTCTCACCCTCTCTCTTATCACGTCTCTCTCTCCCTTTCACTCTTGTCCTCCCCACTCCCTTATTGTATATTATATATATATATATATATATTATTATAACAAAACAAATGAGGGCTCTCATCTCATGTCTCCCCTCCCCCACACTATATATATATTTATACACACACACACACACACCCCACACTATAATAATAATAATAATAATAATAATAATAATAATAATAATAATTGAATTCCACCACTTGCCGACACAATAATGCATTTCAATTATAATGCATTCATAATACTCTCATGCACCCTTCTCAAAAAGTGGCTACATGGCACACTATGACCAATAACAAAATTTCATGTGTGCAATAAATAAAATAAAATAATAACAAATAAGAAACTTTACTATTGAAAATTTTGGGGTCTCACATTGGCCTTATGCAATTCACTTTATGTAACTTTTCATAAGGAGCATTTTATAATAGACTACTGTATTTTTTCAATTTGCAATATATGTATACACATAATCGGGAATCCTAATATGATAATATATCATATGCATCTTACATATCAGGTGACCTCCTTTAGAACAAGTTATATTATATATTTTTAAAAAATAAATGTTGGATTAGATGTCCCTCTTATATATGTTACGTCTGCCAAAAATCACAGCGATCCAATGGTTAGTTTTTGAAAAATATCATTGTGAAAAACTTTGACTTTTTTGTTCTTCAAAATCACTTTTGAAAAATGTCATTGTGAAAAATTGACCGATAGATCACTGTGATTTTTGGTAGACATTATATATATATATATAAGAGAAGTATTTAATCCAATGGGGAGTTTTTCAAACTATATTTTACAAGTTATTGTAAATGAGGTCTACCTCATGTAAGATGCATAAGGTGCACCTGGAATTAGCATTCCTGCATATAATATTTATAACTTTGAGAAAGAGCTCATGGTCCTGATCATTAGAGTCTAGCATGGGCTTTGTTATTGCAACCCCTTTAAACTATTTGCCGACCCCAACCAGTTATAATTTTTTACCATTTTATGAAAAAATACATTATTTTTAAGAAAACTAGCTGCGCTATCCACTAGAAAACATCATTTTGAACAACTTTGTAGAAGAAAGTTTT
>JAESVK010000050.1:3290081-3302811 GCA_017140935.1 Hamamelis virginiana | reverse complement strand
GTATATATATATACCAAGAAGAGGAGGAGGAGACACACGAGAACCCAAGTATTAAGAGAACAGCTCCAAATCACTTCACAGTTATCAATTCAGTTCCGATTTCAATATCTTAACTAACTTGATCGTCGGAGGGCTTTTGGCAGGCCCCACACCGGGGTATCCTGAGCTCCCCAACGTGCAGACCAGCTCCACCAAAGGGAAGCAGTTCCTCGAGGCCCCTTCCTAACCTCACAAGCTATTTACAGCTCAACACATGGGTTGGCAGGTCGGATCAAGTTTTGCCAGCTCTACAATAGATAAAACTCGAGGTCTCCTGTACGTTGTTGGCTTATATCATACTACAATGGAATTGTGATATTTATTTAGAAATCAAGATTAGTAGCCTTCATCAGTTTCAAGTAAGACAAAATTTTCAAAACATCAAGTAGAGAGGGGTGGGGAAGTTCAGAGCAGAGACAATATGAGGTTCTGATCAGGTTAAACAGTATCCAACGTTTAAAATTCACTCCAACAATGTTTTGCAAGTTTATTTGCAAAATCCACCAGGAACATAAGTTCTCAAACAGGAGAAAGATGACAGAACATGGATGGAAAACAACAAATGGGATACAAGAACACCCTTTGCATTGGTTGCAATCAGTAAACAAGGTCAGATTTTCACTCCACTTCCAAAATGCTCGAGGTTGATCCGTTGATGTGCATCATTCCACTGTAACAGCATCCACATTATTGATGTGCCTGATTAAAGACCAGGATAATTTAATTAGTTGCAGATCAATGGAGTGATTTCCATGATGTTGTGTAATTATACAAGATGTAAGGGCAAATGATAACTCAGAACAGGGTCAATCAAAACTTGCGCCAGATGAATCAGAATTTTAAGTCTAAAGAAAAAATTCATCCAGAAGAGCATCAACACTCAGCTTCCAGTTCTTATGTCTTAACTCATAACCAAGTTAGCACACACAACAAAATAAGGGCTGTGTGTTCATGGGAGCTACTCAGAATGGCTCAGGCTTATTGCAGCTTAAGTGTGCCAAGGCTTGACTCAGCTCGAGAAAACCTAGTCATTATGTAGGATCGATGGCAGTTGACATATTACAAGCGTAGAAAAGGCTCAAAGCAAATACCATTGAAGTGTACACATTGCAGCCAAGTCAAACCACCTTAGCGAAACCCTTGGCCAAGAGCTAAACTAATCAAATACTTCTTGCTCAGTTGATGTGTAAGTATCATGAGATTGAGTGACAGGTTTTATGTTTTAATCTGTGATAACTAATAAATCTCTCTTTTGCACCGAAAGAAAGGCTCAACTCTTAAGGATGAGCTAGGCTCAGCTTGTGGATAGCCTACACTAAAGGGCCGTTTGCATTAGCTTTTTCTTAAGTCACTTTTGTAGAACTCTTTCTTCACATATCTCTTTAAAGTCATATTCAAACCATATCTTCACATATCAAAATTTTCATACTAGAAGTGATTGTAGCAAAAATTGGAGCCGCCTCACTTTGGCCACAATCACTCCTAGTATGAAATTTTTTCCATCCAATCCCATTACCCCTCGAGTCATCCAAAAGTGATTGTTCCATCTATTAGATCAATTGGAATTTTAAGCTCCAAAAGTGATTTTTTTAAAAAGCTAATGCAAACAAGCCCTAAACATAGATCCTTCTAAAAAGACAACTAACCATGAGCTCAAATGAGTGGAACAACACTATTACCAAATTGCAGCATTTGATTTTGAGTTCACAGAATCACAGGCACAGCGAAACAAAAATTACTGGGATTCAATATTTGAAGGGCTCATAAACATATTTACCTAAGTTTATTATAAGCATAAGAAAATGAATTACACAAGAGGAAGAACCAGTCATGTGAGCTCCGTAGATGTCCCCTTAAACAACCACAAAACGACGACTGTAAAACTTTATCTCCTTTCCAAAACAAAAACCAACCATCCTCTCTCTCCTCCCCCCCCGGCGTGGGCCCACACGGTTACATATAAGAACAACAGAACATTGCAGCACATAATTCTACACTGAACGCCCTCCTTTCCCACTGGATACCATTGCAGCAACAGCTCATTGGCGTTTCAATCTGAATTTTAGACAAAGGCAAAGTATCTGTTACAACTCTGAAAAATTACTAACTTAAAAGTAGCTTCTTCATGTCTGACTGACCATAGACATGATCTTTGGAACGGAGTTTTGAGCAACGAAGGAACAACATGTTCGAAAATAAAATATAGGAGCAAGGATGTTAAACAAGGTCATTTATATGTGTATGTTGCAAAACTAGGAAGGAGAAAATTTGGAATGTGTATAAGAGGAAAGTAGCAATAGCCTCAGGACATTAGGATAAGGAAAGAGAATTATCATATTCACAAAAATATGAAATCATTAAGTGATAACAATGTACAGAGGAATTTCACAATTTTCAATAAATAATATATATATATATATATAATAAAAAATAAAAAAACAATATTTGAAGTGATCATTGCATTGTAGAATTATTTATTAAATTAACCAGATTCGGAATCTATATCAATAGCACTGCTCATGGAATTAAAAAAAGGCTTGGAAGAAAGGAAAAAAAAAAGGAAAAAAAAAAAAGAACAGGGCTCATCAATTTTACTTCAAAGCCAAAAAGGAATGACAACATAAAATGAACAGTGGAAGGTTTTATGTGGAACATTCATACTGTTGGGGTAGTCAAGTTTTGATGGCCATGGTATGATATACCAGGTATTCACTATTCAGTTAAGAAATTACCAAAGGCATAGATGAATGACAGAAAGGTGGCCAAGTAGAGTGGCTTGTTTCCAAGGTTAAATGCACAAAGAAAGCAAAGAGTGCAAGTTAAAAGTGTCTAAACCCCAAATGTCCTCCCACGAACTTCCATCACTATAGAACAAGAAGAAGAAGAAAATCATTAGAAAGCCAACCTCAGTAAACAGATTATACCCAGAAAGAAAGGAAATGGGAGAAAAAATTCATTTAATCTAGCTACAAGGCTCTTCTGTCCAGCAGTAAAAATTAGTCAACCATTAAGGAACTACAAGGGTCTGGCACAACATATGTCAGATAAAGGATATTACTTATTAGCATTATTTCAAGTGATTGCTTTGATGAGTGTGGTTCATACTATCTTCATAGCAATGCAATTACATTTGTCATCGTTTTCCCATTAAAAAAAAAAGAATCTACATTACTTCACTAACATATACAAGCTAGAGGGAGAATTACATTGTAATCTGAATATTAGAAGTGGAAAATGTGCATCAAAGCATCATCACTGGTCTAATATCCTTCTCTAGGCAATTGGATAAAAGGTCAACAATAGCTCTTTGTAAACCCATCTTTGAAATATCCAAAAACACAAACCAATCCTGCGACTTCAGTCTACTATTGACATTTCATTTATTGTTGTATCTCCACAGACAAATACATTTAACCCCAGTTATATTGTTCGCAAAGAGATGTTTCTACAATTGTACCTTGGGCCTGCCTAAATTTTTCATGAATTTTACATATACGAGGCTACAGACAGAAACCTTATCTTCAAAGGAGAATGAAAAATTATATCAATTGAATAGATTAAAGACCTTGTAGGCTACCTAGTACCAAAAGTCTATTAACAGCTTTGGTGAAATGAGTCAAGCGAATATGTTACACAATCGAATCACCATTCTTCCATTGTATTTTTGAGGTAGTTCAATCAAATGACATAACGAGTCTAAGGGCAGGATTAAGCTTAAAAGGAAGGCCTTGGGTGTAAAAGCATTAATTTTCTTTTCTCTTCTTCGTGGTCCAGATTCTCTTTATCAATGACTAAAGAGAATGAATTTGACAATGATAAATGTTAATGAAGGGAATTAGACAAACGACCCCAGTCGTCAGTTCCCTCGATAAGGGGAGAGCATCCCTTCGATCGCGACCTTACCTGGCTAGGTCGCGGTCCCAGGATCCTCTTTCTCTCTAGATTGATTGCACTTGCGCCCTCCCCTTTCATTGGAAGTTGAAGGGGGCGCCAAGGAGGGCTTCACGACGCTGGTGTTCTCTCGACCTACCCCTTAACACGATAGGGCGAAGAACGGTCTTCACCAATCGTTCTACTTACGGGCGAGGGCGACAAGATGCTATTAGCACTTATCCCCTTCCCTTTCTTCTTATACTTACATAAATATATGCGAGCTATAAAAAGAGTGCACACCTTGTTAGCAGCACAAGGTCGAAACATGGGGGATTGGATTGGTGGTTGGGACAGAAAGTCGTCAAGGCGAAGGGACGCCCTCGCAAGGAGGCAGGATCGCCCCTTCGTCTTGACCAGGTTGGCTTAGTGATCCAGGTACGACACATGGGTAGTGCAATATACCTCTCTCTCTCTTCATTTATTGACCTTCTACCTCGAGCAGTTTGCACACCTACAATACGGGCTATGGCCGTCATTGCAGGCCCTAGGTCGAACATTATTGTGTTAAGACCTAGGGCGGCGGCACCTGCTGTACCGAACCGCTCAAATCATATACCCATTTTCATGATTAGAAAATGGCAGAGAGCCAGGGCGTCTATTTGGCTGCCCCCTGGCCTTTCTGTCAGTGATTTGACCCTTCTTGTACTTGCCATATTTCTCCTCTAAAAGGGAGGGTGTTAATCTATTAAAGACATCTCAACAACCGAGACAAGAAGGGAGAAGAGGACTTAATTGCTAGTGTTATTCTTGCGACTTTGTTGTCAAGGTCGCGGGAGATAGCCCCTAGGCCGTACTTTGAAGTCGATCACTTTAGCCTATTTTGTTCCCCTCTCCATTCACCCTTGTCATCCAGAGCATGCACATCCACATATTCGAGATCGTCATTTCACGGCAGTCCTTGCGATTGCAAAGACCTCCTCAGTTTCCTTTGTAAACAATAATTTCTCAGGTAAAGAAAAGGGAATGGGACTAGCTAAATTTTGACTAATTTGAAAAATGTATTATCAAAATCCCCATGTACAAATCTACTATCTTTTCACAGGGTTATGCATGAGGAACTTATTCAGGAAAGAAAAAAATAAACAGTTTTTAATTTAACAGAGAGCAAGTATGTGGAAAATTCCTAAAACTTTGGCACTTCTCTCCATGTTCAATTTTCTCATTAATTCAATTTCAGATACGCAACCATGTAGGCATGCACAAAAATGCAGTTTGCACTCAGCATGAGAACAAACCCAATTCCAACACTAAAAATAAATGAATTAAAAAATCATTCTTCTTGTCATTGCACTTGAAGTCCACTTCAAAGTCAGAGGTGAAAATTGTTACCACGAGGATGTGTTTCTTTCTGAAGATTGCATGAAAAATAAGAGTGTAGAGTATCTCTACTTACACACACACAATATATATATATATATATATATAGAGAGAGAGAGAGAGAGAGAGTCTCAAATGATGTATAGATGAAGAAAAGATAAAACATATGTTATAGATTGAAGGAGAGGGGGAGGGAAGCTGACTTGTGGTTTTGGAGAAGATGGTGAGTCAAAGTGCCCTTTCGTTGATGAAACTGAACCAAACAATGCCAATCGTGGTGAACCCACTACCATCAACCACCATCCTAACACCCTCATTTTCCTTTCTTCTCTAGAGTCAAGTCTAGTTGTGTGTAGCATCTACTGAGAGTTGGGACTCACAAGCAGCCCATGATGAGTTGATGTGGCTGCAACTTGGGCAGGCTTAACCCGCCTAACCACAATCCATTATAATGAATGGTTAGGATTAAAAAATCTCAAACCCAATTTTAATTTAGCAAGGCTTAATCTGCCTAACCCCAATCCATTACAATTAATGCACACTAAAGACATTATAGGAAATGCCAATCGTACCTGTGATTCAACATCTATTACATGAGGAGCTTCCAGACGAGTTCCAAATTGAATCCCAAGTTCAAAGGAAAAGGAATTCTTTGGGGACAGAGTCCTAAATCACCCAAAAGTGGGGTTAATAAAAAATGTAAGAGAAATATACTACTGTGGTGCATGCAACAGAAAAAAAAATGAAATTTAGAAGGAAAAGAAAAATGAAAACAGTAAACAAATAAGAGCACAAGCATATATATGCACTAGACATTCCCTAAGTTTAAAATGATTTGAGACATCATATATTTCACTTTTCGTTTTTGTATGTGTGCATGCATATGGGACATCAAGACCAAATGTCCAACAGGCATATACCAACTTAGCCAGTGAACAATAGTAACAACAATATCACCAACATAATCCCTATTTATTTTACCGTAACATTACAAAAAATCTAGCCATCACAAAAACCTATAAGATAACATATTAACATAAAACATGAACTGCAAATGGGAATTAGGAATTAAGAATTTAACCAGGGCAGACACTCTATAAAATAAAATAAAAAAACATCTGTATAGGAGCAAATAGATTGCCAGTGATCTCAAAAGCTTGGCACTGATGGCCACTATTGCACAAATCCATTTGGAATACAAAAAAGGGGGCCAAATCTCCAAAAGTAATCAGAAGGCAATCACAATGAAGCAAAAATTCTCACAAGGCTCGCCCTAGACCCCATACAAAACCAACACTATACACATAGCTACAGCAAAAGCATCTTTCATTCAGTGATTAAATTCCTCGTACAATGCTCTATCAGCTAGTTTTAAGAAAATAACACCCGATAAAGTATAAAGTAGTTCTCACTCATCCATCTCTGTATCTTTTATCTACAGAGATGCGTGGAAGTTTCAAGCGCTCAAGACAGGGTACAATAATGCTTAGATTTCTCACACACTACAAAATCCCAACCGGAAATAAATAATAAAAATAAAATAAAATAAAGAAAAGGTTGCTTTAATTAATGATTGCAAGTTAAATTTGTTAAACACATCAGCATAACCAAATAACAATGACTGAACCATATGCAAGTATGGATCCATAGTACATATTTCTGTAAAAAAGAACATGGGAGATTTGGCCATTGCAAACACATATCAGGATTCTCAAAGATTGAGTACCTCTTATTAAAAGATTTCAGACTGAAAGGAACTGAATAGTATATTCGAATACGATAAACCTACCAAAACTGGCATCGGAACCCCTTTTTCCTGTAAACCAAACAAAGGCCAAAGGGTTAGGGTTTAGGGTTAAAGGATTAGCAAGATCATGCTTACTTGAAGGCTCTGTTTCGGGAACAAATGCACTGCTATAAGCTAAAGGAACGGACAAGGCCTCAGGAGTAGCCTTGGAGTGAGAAAGATCGGCGTACAGATTCTTGGACTGACAGTTCTATTGCCAAGTGAGAGCCAAGAAAAGTGAAAGAGATTTTCCAGCTCAAGCAATGTGTGGCAGTGACCATCACTATGAGCTAGATCAAGGGTTGAGATGACTCTGCCTATGAATGCGAGCTGAGATCCGTAAAGTTGGTACGGGAATTCCACTGGGATACCACCAATGTGGTATACATCTTTAGGGTTTTTAGTGTTGGAATTAGGGTTAGGGTTAGGGTAAGTTCCTAGAGTTGCACCGTCCATCTCTGTATGATTTGGCAGGGTGTTTGGAAGATGTTTATTAAGTTTACTGAGAAGCTCTTATTAGTACGAGTGTGGGAAATTTACGGTCTTGGGGTTTTGGCAGGAATCAGTTTGAATAGGATGCCCAGAAACCATGATAACTATTAAGTAGTAAATCTCAGAAGATGCCCCCTTTCTGAGAAATTCGTGAAGATGAGACAAGAATCAAACTTATATCTAACTATGCTGCGAAAACAGGGCTGAAGTGTAAAAGATTGACAAAAGGAAAGCAACAACATGAGACAATTAACAGAACTTACCAGAAAGAAATAGAAGAACAACAGAAGAGCAAAGAAGTACACAAGGAAAAGCCACACGCTGCACTTTCAAATGAAATATGGTGAGTGTAGATTTTCTATGAGGACTGTCACAACCATTATGCATGTACATATATCTCGGATTTGGAGATTGTATTTTGGTCATTATGAAACCAAATATTGAAGCTCATGACCATATCCAGCTCATCTCTCCCAGGACCCTGCTTTGGTTAAAGCTGACAGCTCATTTGAAATGTATATACCTCAAAATTGTCTTATTAGAGCACACATGTGCACTCAATAAATAAAAAAGGGTTAACCTTAGATGCAGGAAATAATGGTATCACTAAGATAGCTATCCTAACAATATAGCTATATAAGAACTAACGTAGAGAACATCAATACTGCTAATACACAATGTTGATAGTAGGAACTGGGAAAGGTTGCTGACCTGGAGGTTGGCCACGTGAAGTGATGACGTAGGAAGAGAGAGAACCAGGAGAGAAAAGAGAACAAGAGCTTCTCAAGAACTTCGAAGGGAACCAAGGCAAGTATTGAAGGTGACCGGAGTCGACCTTATCCCTTTCCCAAGGGGGATGTTACTTTCTCTGAAGAGAGAATAAGTTTGAGTGAATGCAGCAACAACTTTTCAGGTTAAGGTAGTTAAGCCAAAAGTGAAAGCTTGTTGTTTTTTTTCTTGAATGCCTCTTTTTATAGTGGAGTAAAAGGTAATGGACAGTTGGGGAGATTAGGGTTGAGCCAATAAGAGGGTTCTGCACCTTAGTGCTGAGAGTTGAACCACTAAGAGAACTTTGCACCCTGCATGCATGCATGCCGCCCTGTCCCCCTTGAACTGTCCCATTGGAAGGTGAACGGCTCAAGATCAAAGGTTCAAACCTAAACTGTCTCATCAGAATGTGAGGTGTTCGAGGTCAATGGTTTAGGATCTGAATAAAGTAAGACCAATCAAGTAGGACCAGAGTCCTATATGGTGTAGGCATGTAGGTATATGTATGAGCGTGTTTTCCGGGTTGACGGCTGCTATCCGGGGATTGTGCTGCATTCACCACGTGTCCGGGGACAACGTTATCCTTGCCCGTTCCTTGAAAAGGCCAAGACGGAGGTCGACCTTCCTTTGGTTTTCGACCCTGAGAGGGATTAACCTCCGCCTCGGCGAGCCTCTTGTTCTGCCCTCCAATCCTTATTCTTTCTCTTAGCCCCGCGAAGTATGCTAGTCCATTCCGAATACCAAGCTCAAGGTTGAGCCCCCAGGACCTTGCCATCGGTCTTGGCAAACTTGATCGTTTGGGTTTGTCCTTTAGAGGGGGTCACGAATGGCGAGTGCACCTCTAACTTCCACCCCGGAAAGTAGGCATTCAAGAATATGGGCATCCCAGCTATGGGGCATCCACCTAAAGGTGGGTATCCTTGTTAAGGTGGGAGATCTCAACAAGGGAAGGTGATCGACCCTGAGGTCGGTGAGCATGGTCATGCCATTATTTCCATGAAAAGGTTGACCATGCATGACAAGGTTAATTATGATGGTGGTCTCATGTGACAAGGTCGAGCATGAGACCACAGAGGCCGAGTTCCATGGGGTTGCACACCATGAGATCGCATACTATGAAGCTGATCATGAAATCGACTTTGAGATTTGAGAGGTCAGGCCGTGAATGAGTGAGGTAGACCTTGGGTGATGGCAAGGTCGTGGCCAACCAGTGGTGTCCACGTGGCACGGGGTCGGCCCCAGGTTCCATGTACAAACACACAAATTCTAAAAACACAAATGTTATGAATACATAAAAGAAAAAGTTGTGCAATTTGGTAGGGTTCATTTACTTTGTTCAGTAAGCACCACATGCTGCATTGACCAATTAACAGAGTCACAAAAAAATTCATACATAATTTTACCAAAGGCTTAACGAGAGAGAGAGAGCTGTACACTTTGAAGAATCTGAAAAAAGGTCAAGCATTGCACTTACTAGAGAACAATTATCTCCTCCTGCAGGCAAGTAAGAACCTGCTGTGAGAAAGACAAAGAAGAAGGCACATAAGATATTACATTGGCAACTCAGAAATAAGCCCTTTTAAAAGTGCCAGCCCTTAGCACGCCAAAATTTCCGTGCATTTTCACTGCGGCGAGCTCTTTTTATCTTCAAAAAAAGCTTGTAAGCCCTTTCTACCTGATTTGAAGCCAGTAGTTTGTTATTCAGTTTGCTGTAAATAAGCCTGCTTGGGCAAAAACCCTTACACAATGATTCCTCCATGACAAGTACAGCATTTTCGAGTTGCCCTATGTTGCAAAGTCCATTAATGACATACTCATAAACTTCAATATCAGAAGAGTAACCACTTTGCTGCATCTCGTCCCATATATTCAATAGCATTCCACATTTACCAAACCTAGAGAGCCGCATGAGCAGTAGCTTGTAAGCACTCAACGATATTTGACATCCAACTTTTCTTGCTTTCTTATAAATCATCATAGCAGCATGGGGAGGACCATAGCTACACAAAGGCTCCATAAAAGAGGTTATTGTACCTGTAGGGGGAACAATCCCTTTACTTAACATCTCATCAAACATTTCAAGTGCATCAGCCACTCTTCGAGCTTTAAGAAAAGCGGCAATCAATTTTCTGTAAGTATCTATATTTGGGTCACTATTATTACTCAACATGCCCTCATAATATTTCATACATCCATCAAAATCTCCAACCGATATATAATTAGAAATCATTGCATTATAAACACCTGTGTTTGGCACACAGCCTTTGTCCTTCATATTATCAAAGATCTCAACAGCATCGCCAATCCTTCCAGCTCTACCTAAACCCTCAAGAAGGTAACTAAAAGTTGAACTATCAGGATTATATCCATCTGTTACCATTGCTTTCAAGGTCCTCTCGATTTCACTGATTCTACCAAATTTCGACCACCCATTGATAATAATGTTATATGTCATGCTATTAAATGGTATCTTCCCTTTCATTGCATTGAAAACTGAATTTGCAGCTCCTACATGAGATCGCTGACATAAACACTGTAAAAGCACATTTAAAGATTCTATATCGCTTTTTGATCCAATCTCTTCTAAGTTTTCAAACATTTGGATAGCTTTGGACACTTGATGAGCCCTCACAAAGCTATCCATTACAATCGAAAGGGTTTCAGAAATAGGACTTATTCCTTCCATCCTCATATCATGCAATATATCGACGACATATTTCAAGAATTTTCTTCTGCCCAGTGCTTTAATGATTATATTGTAACTGTGAATGTCTTTATGTATCATCGGCTGTTTAATCGCCCAATTAAAAAAGATAACCATCGCTTCGCCACTTAAATTCCCTCTATTCACTACTTTGGCAACAACATCAACACTTAAATCGACACCAACATTCGTCAAAGCATGTTCAATTGCAGTTTTACCTCTGAGTTTCTGAAGAAAAACCCCGCGTAATTTTTCTTCAGGTGACAAAAATCCATCAACAGCTCTAGATTCCAGTTGTTTCACAGGAGAGACCTCAGTGAAATTGTGTATTGGAGTTTTATGACGGATTGGCAATAGATCATAGAGTTCATCCAACACATGACGTTCCTCAAGGTTAGATTGGTTCTTGATTTGGTTCTGTGATAGTTCGTCATTCAAAGTGTTTGATGGATAACCTATGGTTGAAAACGGAAAAAATAAGATTGGTGAACGGCTGTAGGGTGTAAGATACTTGGTTTTGTCGAAGCGCACAATAAACCCTAGCAATCGCAGAGGTCGAAATGCCATTCAGTGGACTCAGGTATTTACTTGGCCAAGCCTTTATCTTTTCTAGCTCACCCACTGTACCAGGCAATAAAATGGACAAAATTTTTTAATGTCATCGTGTAATTACCTACTTTCATCGTCAAATTTACCACAAGTAAATGAACTTTGAGAACAATGGTATGTTGGTAATGACATATATCGCATGTATCGTATACTCTCCTGAATATGGGCTCATCAACATGCATCCATATCTGCAGTAGAAAATTAAATAATAATTCAGCCATGAAGCATAAGACTCAGATTGTATTTTGAGTTTCCCTTCGGATAAAAAGATCCAAAATTTACCAGAATCATGAAAATTACTAGCAGCCTGCTATTATATAAAAGGGAAAATTACAGTTAGACCCCCTCTAGTTTCTGACAATTACAGATGCACCCCCCCTACTTTTGAAAATAACTCACAGTAAGACCCCCTCCATCAAAACCACCGTTTATGACCGTCAATAACTTTGCTGATATCATATGCGAACTTTTTCAAAATTCCTTAAATACCCTCTCTTATGTAGTGTTTAACATTTAAATAGGTGGATGTATTTTATTTGACTTCCCAAATAAGGTGATTTCTCCTTATTTAAAATTCATTTTTTGTTTGGTTATTAATTATTTTTAACTTAACTATTGATAAGGTCAAAAAGAAAAAACAAGAAGCAAGAAATAAAGCAAAAACCTTCCACCCATAAAACATATTTGTAACTTACAAGCCACACTTTGTAATCCCAACTGCTATAAGCTAGATAGACAATTGACTACACAGCTAGGATTTTCAATTATGGTAAATGGCTATGCGTGCTGAGCTTCCATGAAGAATATTTATATACTTCTGAGCTTATGGATGCAATTTTGCGAATGATCATCGATCATGATAATCTCCAAGACCCCAACCAACATGGGCATCATTCGCAGGCTAGTTTAGTGTCAAAACTGTTCAAGCAGATTGCAAAGGCTTGGAAAGCAGAAAGTGGGTAGCGATAATCCATGGTGAATGGGGCCAAATGTAATTTCTAGAAGTGCATAGGGGCAAATGTAAAATAGATATTAAAAAATTGACTGTTGGATTAGATATACTTCTTATAAATTTCATGCTC
>JAESVK010000050.1:3229510-3289681 GCA_017140935.1 Hamamelis virginiana | reverse complement strand
TCCAATAGTCAGTTTTTCAAAATCTATTCTTCATTTGGTCCTATGCACTTGTAGAGCTTACCACATTACTTTTTTACAAGTGACTTTTGTTATTTCTTTTTAAAAAATTCAGGATGAAACCGTGGTTAGGGTTTCAAGAAAGGTGGATGAAGGGGTGTGGAAGATGTTCCTGCATCAAACTGGAACAACTGTGGGTACATCGTCATCAAGGCCAGGCCGGCCTTTTATTTCTTGAATGATGTTTTACTGGAAATTGGATGCAGAAAGAGATAACGAAGAGAGAGGAAAGAGATGAGTTGTGAAAAAAAGCACACTAAACTAAGTTTTTTATTTCTTGAATGATATTTTTTTAACCCCATATTACATAGCCGGTTATTTAGACAATGAACACAACGTTTGAGCAAGGGTATTGAAGTCATTTTCCATTTTCATTAATGGCGTTTGGTTTCAGGGGGTGTCTTTGTTATTTTTAAAACTAGAGGGGGTCTATCTGCAATTGTCAGTAACTAGAGGGGGTGTGAATGTAATTTTCCCTATATAAAATCGTTACTTCTGTCAGTATAAGCTTATCATTATGGACAGGTACAGTAATAACATTAAAAGGTACACGAGCATGCCTTGTATGCTCATTAAGATGTCATACTACCTGATTAGCCACAAATGTTACCTTTTAATCACGATTTCTACAGAAAAGAAAATAAGTATCTAGGGAATTTTATTATTAGTCCCAATCAAGAGCTCAAGGTCCAAAACCAATCTAAAAGACAAAGACTAATGCAAATGTATTAGATTCAAAACTCATGTTCAGATAATAACTATAACCTCATTACTACAAGTGAAAAAGAAAAAAGTAGTTTTTCACAATGGGGTGTACTAAAAATCAATTTTCAATCAGTGACATTATAAAATATATTTGCATCAGAGATTGACTGAAGATCTAAATATCTAATTCCTTCATACTCAGGAATGACTCATTTATAGTGGAAAGGCTGCCACAGTAACCCCAAGCTAAGGTATAACCCACTACATCAATGCCATTCTTGAAATTCTCACCTCTTGTGAACTACAAAACTACAAAAGAAATTGTCAATAATAACTTTCTCTAGATTTCTACAACATTCTTTCACTGTTCTGGCAGGAAAAATTAACAAGGAAAAAGCACTTAAACAGAAATTGACAAAGAACTCAACATTTTTTTTTTTTTTACCAATAAAGAACTTAGCAGTTTTATTATGCACTCTCTTACGAGGTAATTAACTAGTACCACAATTAGAGATGCAGAGTAGTTTGTGGAGTTGAGTGAATGCCTCTTCCTGGTATAAGGTTGAGAAAAAACCCTTATTTGAATTGCTGATCCAATGAATGGAAGAAAAAAAAAATACAGAAAAAGATTTAAAACTTTGCAGAGCTTTAAGAGAAAACTTCCATGTAGTTTGAGTTTTCCAGTAGTTTAGGGGGCAGAGAAACATAGGGAATGGTTGGTTTTGTTCTTAAAAAATGCATTTTTATAAACCAGCAAGAAGTTTTGGGAATGTGCTGTTCTAAGTATTTTCGTTTTTCTTAAAGAGAAAACAAAAGCCGAGACCATCATTTTGATTTTCCCTGAAAATAGTCTGTTTTTAGGAAAGACTTTCAGAAAACAGTATCCAAAAATGTGTTCCCAAGTGTGTTTATGATTTTTACGACTCTACGAACTAAAAACTGTTTTCAGAGCACATAACCAAACATGCCCATAGTTAAAAACAATGGACACCATCTGCAATCAAAGATAGTCCCCAGAGTATAAATAGAACTCTTCACAGATAGAGCCAGCAAAAATCCAATTCATCTTCGCACACCTGCTTAAATAGCATAGACTATGAGAGGAACATAAACAATCTAAGTTCGCCACGATTGGTAGTTTCAGATATAAATAATTTTACCTGATCCAGACCCAGCTCAACCCAGCAACTTTCCCCCACCTAAAAAAGATGTCCTTTGTTTGACCTCATCATCAATAAGCAGAGACATAAAAACCAACCCCCCCAAAAAATAAAAAATAAAAACCTATATATGGAAATCCTATCCAAATCTAATCTCACTGCATTTCATCCAATACCTCAGAAACATCAATTTCTAAGCTCAGTGTTGCTAGGGACACAAGCCATGAAGTCTCAACAAGAAAATTAAATTTTACACCCACATTCATTTATCGTTTAATGGATCTTCCAACCCATGTCACCAAAACTAGAACAACCTCTTAAAATAAATGGGAGAAGCTATTGAACTAGGCTTGCTGGTCCAACATATGAGAGCATAAAGAAATGGCTTGCCAGGCCAAAAATGTCAATCTTTCAAGCATTTTATCAAACACCTTTCAAGACTCCAAAATGTACTTCCCATTCCATTATCTCTAAATTCAAATTAATCAAAGCCATATATTGTAACATCTTTTTTTGTAAATCAATGATACAAATATACAATAATCAATGCATGGAATCGATTATTGAAAAAAAAAAAAACAGAAGCTTTCATAGCCCAGTACACATTTTGGAAAACCCGACGACACCATCAAAAGCTATAATTGAGGGAAAAAAAAAAAAAAAAAACGATTCAGACTAAAACTATAAAGTAGAATATGCAGAATCAAAGCTACAAAGAAGAAGACGTCTACCTACTCCATGACTGCGGAAGACTAGCCAAATATCGCCGGAGACTCGCTGGACATTGCCGGAACCTCCCACGCAGTTGATCGTTGCTAGAAAGTATAAACTCCTGCCCGGAGTTCAAGGAGAGAGATGGGATATTGAAAGACAAGAGAGATTGGAGACAGAATGGACGGAAGCGAGAGTGAGAAAAAGAGGGAGAGGTGTCTGGGTTGATTTTGGGCTTTCAGTTTTTTCATTTCACAAACCAACGGGTCAAATCCAGCCATATTTTAGTTGCATCCGGATCCTCTATTGGGCTTGGATTTGCTTGAGTGATGTGGCATGATCTGGATGGTCTGTTTTTTACTCGGGTAATATGCAGACTATCCAGATCATGCCACATCACCCAAGCACCAACTATACCCAAGCAGAGAATCTGCATTCATTTTAGTTGGGTTTGTTTTGAACACCCAAATTTAACCCGTTTATTTAAGATGTAACGACCCAAATCCATTAGTACGGTAACTTTTAAATGTTCATGAAACTCACCCAATCCATTAGTCTGCTAACTTTTAAATGAAATGATGCAATGATAGTAAATTGGCACTGATCAGTGCAGAATCGTTGAGAATTCTTTAGATTTTAGGCCGTGTTTGGATGGGCTTGGTCTGAAATCACTTTTTAAAAAGTGAAAATGACATTTTGGGGGTGAATACCAATGTGATCCCTAAATTTTACTTTTGATCGATTGAGTTCAATTTTTTTAAAATTTGTACTAATATGGGACATTAATTGACGGAATTAACCGTAGGCTGCTGTTTGAACTGTCTGTCAATTAATGTTAGTTTCATCAACAACCCAAATAGCAGCCGTCAATTTTAACAAACAAAATGGTAATTTTGTTATTTGTACAACTTTTAAAAAAATTGGACTAAATCAAGCAAAAGTAAAATTTAGGGACCACAATGATTTAAAAAATTGCCTCTTCAAATATTTTTCTAAAGTAATATCCAAAGAAATTCTTGAAGTATTAAAGTAAAAGTAATGGTTGCAAAAGCTAGGAGACCTAATTTTGGTCAACCATTCTACAACTAACTCTTAAAGTAGTTGTAAAGCGATTATCACCCATCTTTAAATCAAGTGGAATTTTCAGCTCCTAAAATAATTTTAGACAAAGTTATTACAAACGGAACATTAATGCATATAAATATATAATCTCTATTTGAGTCTGAACATAAATAATAATCTCTCAACTTTGAATTGTTTAATTGGGATAGCAGATAGTAGAAATTCAAGTCCTATCTACAGCAAAAACTTCAGAGACTGTCTCAAGCTCTCTAGTCTCTGGTTTGACATGGAAGGCCTTGAGCAAATAATGCAGATTGAGCTTATTGTTGCAATCAAGATGTATGTATGAACGCAACAAATGCAAAAAATCTGCAAATTACCAACCATTGCAGCATCAAATATTAGGGCTGATACTTATGCAATATACCTTGTTACTTGTGTCATTTCAGTACCCACGGTTGTTTCGACTTGGCTTGATGGTAACTTGTGTCTGCCATTTCAATTCGCTTGCACAGTGACATATTAACTAACAATTACAGCTGCTACCAGTTGGTCAAATCTAATTAAGCTCCAGTAACATTATAGTAAGAATGCTTGCTAAATAGACCAAAATTTTGAACATACATGACATGGCATTATTGCAATGTGAACACATTATTCATGGATGAATAACTGAATGGCATGTCACGTCAGTTATAATCTCATTTTAAAATTGTCAGAATTTTTGTTCATTTAACATATTCCAATAGATGAAGTAACTTATGGCATCTTCACATGATCATTCCAAACCCAAAATAACCAGGCAGGTTTTCACACTGAAAGAGGCTGCATGGGTTAGCAGGTCGGATGGAGTATTGACATCTCTAATATAGATAAAACTCAGACAGGTCTCCCATACGTTGTTGGCTTATATCACACTGCAATGGAATTGTGATATTTTACATTGCAGTCAAGATTTGTAGCCTTTGTCAGTTTCAAGTAATTTTGACACAATTTCCTATACCCACAATTAACAATACAAAGGATTTCAAAGATGAGCTTGACAAAGTTTCCAAAACATCCAAGTAGATCGAGGAAGTTTAGAGCTGACACATTATGAGGTTCTGATCAGGTTAAAAAGTATCCAAGACTTGAATTCACTCCAATAATGTTTGCAAACTTAATCTCCAAAATCCACTAGGGATACTAGCCCCCTGAGCAGATGCAAGATGACAGAATTTGAATGAAAAACAAGAAATGGGGTACAAGAACTCCCCTTGCAATGGTGGAAATAAGTAAACAATGGTCAAAATTTCATTCCACTTTCAAGAATGCTTGAGGTTGATCCGTTGATGTGCATTCCACTGCAATAGCATCCATATTATTGATGTGCCTGATTAAATACAAGGACAATTTTAATTAGTGAAAGATCAATGTAGCGATTTCTATGAAGTTGTGTAATGATGCAAAATATAAGGGCAAATAAAAACTCAGAATATAGTCGATCAAAACTTGCACCAGATGAATGGGAATTTCAGACCTAAGAAAAAAATTCAGCCAAAAGCAAATTAACACACAGTTTGCAACTCTTATGTCCCAACTCATAGGCTCATAGCCGAGCAAGTTAGCACACAACAAAATAAAGGCTCTGTGAGCTTAATTAAAGCTGGGCTTTACCTAGAATAGCTCAGGCTTATTGCAGCTTTAATAGGCCAAGGCTTGGCTCAGCATGGAAAAACCTAGTTATTATGTAGGGTCAATGGCAGTTAACAAGTTACAAGTGTAGGGAAATTAATGGCTCAAAGCAAAAACTAATTTAGTGGATACACATTACAGCCAACCCAAAACCACCTTGGCTTAAGCCTTGGCCTGCTAAACCAATACTTCTTGCTCAGTTGATGTGACTACCATGAGATCGAGTGACAGTTCTGTGTTTTAATCTACATAAGAAATCACCCCCATGCACCAAAAGAAAGGCTTAACTCATTTTCTAAGCCTTAAGTATGAGCTAGGCTCAGCTCGTCGATAGCCCACTAAACCTAGATAATTCCAAACACAAATAACCATGAGCACAAATGAGTGGAACACCATAAATGAGTGCAATACTTAGTTCCTTAATGGTGTAATAGTATAGAACCCGACTATTTGAAATGTGGGACAAGCAACCTTAAAGATGTAGCCGATGCACTATTACCAAATTGCAGTAGTACTTGACTTAAACTTCACGAGCACAGCAAAATTAAATGACTGGTATTCAATTTTAGAAGGGCTCATAAACAAATTTACCTAAGTTGACTATGAATATGAGGAAATGAATTACACAAGGAAAGTGGTAATGCAAGCTCCATTTATGTCCCCTTAAACAACCACCAATGACGACTCTCAAACTCTTACCTTTTTTTTTCCCTCTCCCCCCCCCCTTTTGATTACACATAAGAACAACAGAACATTGCAGCACATAATTTTACTCGGAAGCTTTCTTCTCACTGAATACCACTGCAGCAGCAACTCATTGGTGTTTTCCATTCTCAATTTTTAAACAAGGCATTGTATCTATTGCAATTCTGTAAAATTATGAACTTAAAAGTAGTTTCTTTATGTCTGACTAGCAATAGCCATGATTTATGGAATGGAATTTTGTGCAATGAAGAAACAATATGTTCGAAAATAAGATGCAGAAGGGAGGAGGATGTTAAACAAGGTCATTTATAAGGCAAGACTAGGAAGGAGAAGATCTGAAATGTGTATAAGAGGAAAGTAGCAATAGCCTCAAGAGATTATGATTAGGAAGGACTTATTCATGAAAATATGAAATAACAAAATAATAACAATGTAGAACGGAAATTCACAATTTCCAATCAAAAATCAATATTTGAAGTGACAATTGCGGTGTAGAATTATGTATTAAATTAACCAGATTAGGAATCTAAATCAATCCTTTGCACTGCTCATGGAATATAAAAAAGGTTAGGAAAAAAGAAAAGAAGAAAGAAGAACAGGGCACATCAATTAAACTTCCACGCCAAAAGGGAATGACAACATAAAATGAACAAATAATGGAAGATTTTTATAAGGAAAATTCATACCTGCAAAGATGCCAACGGTAGTCAAATTTCCAATGGCCATTGTATGATATACCAGGTATTCAGTCAAGAAATGACCAAAAGCATAGATGAATGACAGAAAGGTGGCCAAGTAGAGTGGCTTGTTTTCAAGGTTAAATGCACAAAGAAAGCAAAGAGTGCAGGTTAAAAGTGTCCAAACTCCAAATGTCCTCCCATGAACTTCAGTCACTAAAAAACAAGAAGAAAAAAATAATCATTAGAAAGTCAAAATCAGTAAACGGATTATACCCCAGAAAGAATAGAAATATACTGGAAAAACTTATAAATTGCATATGAGAATTCTATGGGTAAACGAAAACAATGTATTTTGCAATTGCTAATAGGAGAAAATTCATTTAATTTAACTACAAGGCAAAAGTCAGTCCAGCAGTAAAAATTACTCAACCATAAGGAACTACAAGGATCTGCACGACATCTTTCGGAGAAAGGATATTACTTATGAGCATTGTTTCAAGTTATTGCTATGATGAGTGTATTTCATAATATCTTCATAGTAGAGCAATTACATTTGTCACTGTTTTCCATTTAAACACACAAAAAAGGGAGGAATCTATGCCACTTCACTATATACAAATAAGAGGAAGAATTACATGGTAATGAGAAGATTAAAAGTGGAAAAATGTGCCTCACAGTATCATTGCTGGTCTGATATCCTTCTTTAGGCAATTGGATAAAAGGTCGACGACAGCTTTTTCTAAACCCATCTTTGAAATATCCAAAAACACAAACCAACTCAACAACTTGATATATTCTCCTATTGACATTTCATCTATCATTGTATCTCCACAGATAAACAGTTAACCCCAGTTTATATTTGTTGGTGGAGAGACATTCCTACAAGTGTCCCTTGGGCCCTGGCCTAAATTTTCTTGAATTTTACACATAAAAAATTACAGACAGAAACCTTATCAAAAAACGAGAATCAAAAATGAAATTAAGAGAACCCACGAAGGACATTGTTGGCTACCTAGTAACAAAAGTATACTAACAGCTATGGTGAAATGCACCAAGTGAATATGTTACACAATCAAATGACTACTCATCCATTGCATTTTTCATGTTGTTCAGTCAAACAGCATAATGAGTCTAAGGGCAGTATTAAGCTTAAAAGGAAAACCCTAGGTGTAAAAGACTAAAAACGTTTATTTTCTTCACTCTTCATTGGGATCCAGATTCCTTTACCAATGACAAAAGGGAAATAGGAAATGAATTTCACAATGCTAATTCCTCAGGTAAAGAAAAAAGGAAATGGGAGAAGCTGAATTTTGACTAATTTCAAAATTGCATTGTAAAATCCCTGTGTACTAATTTAATGTCTTTCCACACGATTATGCAAGCAGAAACTATCCAGGAAGCAAAAATAAACATTTTTTTTTTCAATTTAATAAACAGCAAGTATATGGAAAATCCCTAAAAACGTTGTCACTTCTCCTCCCCATATTCCCAATTTCCTTCACATAAATCTGACTTCAGATACTCAGGCACCCACAAAAATGCAGTTCGTACCCAGTCCATGAGAACAAACCCACTTCCAACTTTAAAAATAAATAAATAAAAAATATCATTACTCTTGTCATTGCACCTGAAATCCACCACTTCAGAGTCAGAGGTGAAGATTGTTACCAAATACCAAGAGGGTGTGTTCTTTCCGTAGAGTGCATCAACAATAAGAGTCTAGATCAGTAGCAAGTATCCTACTTACATATATATATATATATAGAGAGAGAGAGAGAGAGGGATGGAGAGAAACGGAGAGAGAGAAGAAGAAGAAAAGATATAAAAAAAAAGATGTTATAGATTGAAGGACAGGGAGAGGAGGAAAGCTGACTTGTAGTTTTGGAGAAGACGGCGAGTCGAAGAGCCCAAATGTCGAAGAAACCGAACCAAACCGACGCCAATCGTAACGAACCCACTAGCATCAACCACCATCCTAACGCCCTCATTTTCCTTTCTTCTTCACAGTTGACTGCCAGTGCCAGTAGTTGTGTGTTGCAGGGTTTCTCTCAACTGCGTCTGCTCATGAGTTCCTCAGAAGGCTCAGAGTCAAGACTCACGAGAAGGCCCATGATGAGTTTACTACAGCCCATCACAATGAACCAGGCTTAGGGTAGCCTTTTGCTATCGGCCCAAAAGTTATGCGGGAAGGCCGAATGAAAGAAAATAAAGATATTGCAACCCCAACCAACTCTAAGTCCATTCCAATTTTTATATTTTCAAAATTGCCCTTAAATAATTTTACTATTTATGACAAGTATAAATTTAAAATGCCTAATATATCCTAAGTGATTTTGTTAATTTCACCCAATAACCATTGATATCAATCATCATTCCCTCTAAAACTGCATCTCCTCATTTCTTACGAACCCTAATCGTCATTTAAACTCTACAAACCCACATTCTCTTTGGTTAAATCTTATACATATTCCATCTTCTTTTCCTTCTCTTTCCTTCTTTTTTACCATCCCATACAAATTCACATTCATCATCAAAGATTCATTGTTTAGATTTAATGATTTAAATATTTTTTCTTCTCTTTACAACCATAGGCATATACGATGGAGCTTAATGAAGCCATCAATAATGATGAGGTAAGTGTTTTGAAGTTTTAATTTATTTTTATTTTTTTGCAAAATCCCTTGGTGTTAGGTTACCCAGATTCTAACATTCTGTATTTGTTGCGTAAAAGACAACCTAACAATTTTGGAATGTTGGTCGGGTTTCTTCCAATCTAACAAAATGTTGTGTTTGTTGCGTAGAAGACAACCTAACATTTCCTAACAAACATGTGAATGTTAGGTCGTCTTCTACGCAACAAGCACAGTATTTTGTTAGGTTGAATAAATTCAACATTCTAACATTGTTAATTTGCCTTCTATGCAAACACAGAATGTTAGGTTCTGCGTAACCTAACACCACGGGATTTTGTAAAAAAAAAAAAACAAAAACAAAAAAACCATTAAAGCTTCAAAATACTTACCTCATCACTATTGGTGGCTTCATTAAGTTCCATTATATATGCCTATGGTTGTAAAGAAAAGAATAATATTTAAATCATTAAATCTAAATAATGAATCTTTGATAGTGAATGTGGGTTTGTATGGGATGGTGAAAGAGAAAGAAGAAAGAGAATAAAGAAAAATGAATATGTAATTAGTGTGGGAAAAAGGGACATGATCTAGGCCAACTTTTGTAATTGGGGTGGGGATATAATTTTTATTCACACTTATTTGGGGTCAGGATTATTTTAGGGAAATTATGGGGTTTTTCTTATAACTTATCAAGGTATATTTAGCATAGGGATGGGCCTTAGAGTTGGTTGGGATTGCAATATTGGCTCCCATAAAGAAAAAAAAATTAATGGAACTTGATTTTTGGTAAGTTTTTTATTTTTAAAAAACAAAAAACAAAAAACATTAAAAAAAAAATCAACTTTTTTGTGTAGTACTTTTTCCTGTAAAAAATATAAAATACTTTTTGGGGAGAACATTTTCATGTTGGGAAAAATTAGTGTTGGGGTTAACAACTCCATTTTTTTCCACGGCAATTAAACGTACAATTGTCACGTATTAAAACTGAAAAAGTGTGATTTTATTTTTCTTCTTCTATCAAGCAAAGGAGCATATGATTAAGTTTGGATTAAAAAAAAATCCCAAACCCTACATTAATTCAAGTAGAACATATTTTTTTTTCTTTTTTCTTTTTTTATAAACTCTATTTGAGATTTAACATCAAATTAGTCCTTAGATAAAATTATCCGCAAATTCCGTGCATCCCATAATTAAGTTGCCAAGGTTCGATCTCAAAATCTCCGCTTCGCAAAACATGATAAAAAATATATATAAAAAAATAAAATCATAACCCAACCTAACCTAAGTTCAAAATCCATTATAAATCATAATATATGCATTATTATGTAGGCTGGAAATCTGTTATAAGGTACACTTTATGCATAGTTTTGTAAAGTAACCTACATAGAACCAATTGAAAAACAAACAAACAAACAAACAAAAGAAAAATGGATAGTTGGATTTCAGATGCACTTCCTATGAATTTCATGCTCGTCAAAAGATATAGTATTCAGACAGTTGGTTTCTGAAAAAACAACTCATAAAAAATGGTAATATTTTGAATAAAAAATGTTAGCCCTATGGCTTCAATCCATTATTGGTAAATGTGTTATCCTACTTTGTTGTATAATTTTGATGATAACAAACATTGAAGTATGATTATGCATACAAATAACTTGGTTGAACATATTGCATATATATCAAGCCTCTTAATGTTTTCTCCGAAGTTTTTATTGACTAATCTTTGTTGATCATTTATCCTATATTTCTTGTATAATCTTCATATTATATTCTTGTTTATAAGAAACAAGATTTGAGCTTCAATAAAGAATCAACCTTGCTTGAAGCAACCATGAAGCTTATGCAATCCTAATGTGCCCTCATATGGATAGGGATGTCAACGGGGCGGGGCGGGGCGGGTTTTTGCTTTCCCAATCCCGTCCCATGAATAAAAATCATTTCCCAAACCCGTCCCAATCCCAACTATAAACGGGACGGGGCGGGGCGAGAATTATGCGGGGCGGGGCAGGTTTTTCCATCGGGTTTGAAAAATAATTAAAATATTTTTTAAACTTCAATTTTATTTTATTTTGGAATGAATCCTAACCATAATCTCAACAAATTTTGATTTTTATCTTAAATTATAACTATTAGTAGTTAAAATATATATTTATACACACTAACTTAGTAAAAAGAATAGAAAAAAATAGAGTTGATAAAAATCTTAAAACACTAAATATTATAAATAAATAGAAGAGATTTTAGTATACTTATATATGCATAGATATTCGGGGCGGGGCGGGTTGGAGAAGCCATATCCCATTCCCGTCCCAAACCCTATAGGGTTTTTAATTTTTTTCCCAAACCCTATAGGGTTTTCAAAACTATTTCCCAAACCCTTCCCAATAGGGGCGGGGCGGGGCGGGTTACCCTTTTAACCCATCCCATTGACATCCCTACATATGGATAGTCATATATTCACTAAGGATCTTGAAGATTGCTACTCATTATGAAGACTTGCTCAAGCTCAAAGATAAAGCCTTTCACTAGCCTTTCAAGCCTAGCTAGTACAAGATTCAAAGAACCTTTTTGAAGACCTTGTTCCATCTTGTGTAAGCCTTGTAGAAAACTTTAGTAAATCTCTTATAGGATTAAAATTATATTGGCTTAATGTGTTCTTGACCTCTTAAACCTTGCTTTATCTTGGAAAAATCATTTTGATTGGTCAAAATTATTTCTAAACAATCTTGGGCTATTTTAAATTCAAAAAGGAGCTTAAAGTTCATGAAAATTGACTTATGGCCTTCCTTAATCGACTAAACCTTGGTTATTAGTCGACTAATTGTTACTTAGTCGACTAATCCATAGTCTCTAGCCGACTAATCGCGCCCAGATTTCAAATATTTTGTTTTTACTTCTCTACTCGACTAATCCCTTTGACCCAATCGACTCCGAACTCATTTTGTAAGTGTATTTAAAATGCTCTAGTCGACTAATCATTCAGTTCTAGTCGACTAATGTTTCCCTGCAACTTATAACGGCTAGTTTTTGCAAACCAAACGGCCATATTCTTCTATGTAACAACCATATTTGTTTAAGAGCATTTATATACCACTTGAATGAGTCTTGGATGAGCTAGTCAATCACTCAAAACATATTGAAACACACCCATACTAAAATCCTTTATTGTTCATTATTTTTTGTATGATTCATTTATTGAAAATCTCATTCTCTCTCTTAAGCCAATATTAGTTCTTGATCTTGAGAGACACTAGTGAGTGCTCTTATTGTAATCATCTACTCTTGAAGGAGCTAAGCTTTGTATACTCATTATTCATCTTGTAAACTTGTGAGATTATAAGGGTTGTGTGAATCCCTTATGAATGAGTGTCTTCCACCTTTGAAAGAAGACAACTTGTAAATGTTTCTCCACCTTGAAGGAGTGATCCATAGTGGATTATGAAATCCTCAAGACGGGGCTCTTGAGACGTGGATGTAGACGGAGATCGAACCACGTTAAAATCTTATGTTTGAATCTCTCTAACTCCTCTCTTGCTTTTATATTTATTTACTTGTTTTATATATTGGTTAGTTGTGATTCATATTCTATATTCTATTCATCTTTAATTAAATTATTTCAACCAAATTTTTTAAATTGAATTTTATTTTATAAAGTTTGTTATACTCTATTCACCCCCCTTCTAGAGTATATTTTGGGCCAACCAAAAAAAGTCACAATTTTTTATAATGACATCAATAATTTAAAAAAAAAAAATGAATGTTGGAACACTATGATTTTTGGCGAGCATAAAATTCATGAGAAGTGTATCTAATCCAATAGTCGGTTTTTCAAAATTTATTCTACAATTAGCCCTACGCAAGTCACCATACTCAACTTTATGATAATAGTAATTATGGATGTAATGTCATGCAGATGGTACATTTTTAAATATATGTCCTTGATTTTAAGTGGTGATTACAACACAACAAAAATAAGATATTCACATAGCTAACAACTATTATTTATCTTTTTTTTTTTTTCTTTTTCCTTTTTAAGAGAATTGGCCAAAAGTCCAATTTAAAAGAATTTTACTTCCTTAAGTCCTATCAAAAGATTTTTCATGCAAAAAGTCCTTTTGACACTTTTGGCATGAGTTGGACAAAAATACCTCTCCTTGCCCAAACAACCTCCAACCCCCTTACACCCCCAATCTAGAGTTCACTACATTGGAAAAGAACTGACTATGTTGGGGGAAAAAAATGAAAATAGGAAGGGGTTTGTTTTCTATTAATCAACCCCATTACCAACCCAAGCCAACCTGTGATCTCACCGGCAAGATAAATCGGCAACCGGTGAATCCCTACCCACTGCTGGCACAAACACCAACTTGGGTCATCATCACCTTCTCTCCAGTAACTAGCAATTGTTCGATGCAATTCGGGAATGATGCATTTAGATACCCGTGTCATAATCGTCTGACCTGCAAACATCATCCCTCCACCATAACTAAGGAAAGCTGCAAAAAAGAAGGTGAGAGAGAACAGGGGTCTCACCGAGCCAACGACCACCGACATTGCAAATTAGCTTAACAAATCCAATTCAGAACTGCCTCCTTCAAAGATTGATGGGCTTTGTGCTTAAACATGGAACCAATCGACAATTAACACAACAAATGAGATTCAGGAACTGACTGAAAATGACTCTAGCACTGGAATACAAGTCTTCAAACCAGAGAATAAAAGAGAAAAAATAGAGGTAGAGGGAAGAGACGGAGTTACCTCGGGTTGAAGTTTTGTTCCAAAGATCTCAAACAAAGCCACCAAAAACACCTCAAAGACCAACATTTTAGTTATATATCTTTGGTGGACAATATCTCCGGCCATTCTCCGACTTCCTTGGCTCCAATATCAACATATCTATCAGGAGTGGGAATATAGATGAGACAATGAGACAGGGTGATGAGTTGTAACATCACGTCGATGTTAGGGAAGAAGAAAGAAGACCATAGGTAGGAAGGCAAGGGCAATTCTGTCCCTAACAAAAATAGATTTTTTTTAAAATTTTTTTAAAAAGGTGATTCTATTGACACCCACCCATATTGCTAGTGGTACCCACTTTCTACTTATACCTACTAATAAAATTTTAAAATATAATTTTTGCTACATACACCACCCTCTATAACACCCCATCTAATCCCAACTCAACCAACCTTAAAAAAAAATGCTCTAATACAGTGTGCTAAAATACTCTAATATGTTCGGCTGACAACTGTTCAATATAAGATGATATTCTATTGGTGCCTACTAAACATTCTGTAATGTTCCACACCCCCTACTGAACATATTTATATGTTCAGTGACTCCTATCTGAATACTAATTGATGTTCAATATCGTAGGGTTAAACAAAACACAAATTTAAAATTAAAACAACTTTTAAAAAGTGAATCATACTTCAAAAAAAAATATGCTTTTTCATTATTGGAATCATCCCACATGACCACTTCATTGTCCATTGATCAATAAACACCTTTTTTTTTATAGAGTTTTCAAAAATGAGAGTGTAGAGGTTTGTGAAATAGGGTTTATGAAAAAAATATGAACGTGGAAAGGAGAAGGTGGGTGCAAGCAGTAATATGATTAATTTTAATTTTAATTAATTAATTAATCTAATATTATTCTTAATAGTAAATTTACATGTGGGTATAATTAATAGCAATAAAAAAAGTTATTAATTGGTGAGTGCCACTAGCAATATGAATGGATGGCAATGGAATCTATTAAGGATTTTTTTTTTTTTTTTTTTTAAAAAGGATCTTAAGCAACAAACTTTTTCTAATCAAGACTTCTTAAAGGGAAAAAAAAAAGTTTGGGAGGACTTTATGCAATAAGCAACTTTAAAATAGGATTTTCAACCAAATAAACCAATTTTTTTTCCTTCTTTCTCTTTTTCTCATCTTCCTTTTTGGGGAAAACATACATTAGATTTTACTCGGTAATTCAAATAATTCGTCTCAACTCTTGAGTTTATCTTGGATTATGTTGTTCAAATTAATGTTAATGTTGAATTGGACTTTGGGTAGAGGATTCTACTCATCAACTTAAAATTAGGTCAACCTCCTAATCCACACCTCTGGTAGAATAACAGTTTGATGATGTATGTCGCAACTTCATTAAAATTACATCTTTTTATTAGTTTCCCTCGCTTGTTACAAATCGATGTCCTTCTGTCCTTGGTTTGCTATTTAAGTTAGGCAATAACACAATCCGTCAGAGTAGTTCGAGCGATCAAAGATCATTCCTCAGAAATAGAGGTCCAAAGATAGAATTTTAGCCCTTTGACTATCATGATAGATGGGATTTGTAGGTAATTTTTTCTACCAGTATCCGCAAAGACAAATCGATGTCCTTCTATCCTTAGTTTGCTAATTAAGTTAGGCAACAACACAATCCGTCAAAGTAGTTCTAGCGATTAAAGATCATGTCTCATGAAATAGAGGTCCAAAGATAGAATTTCAGCCCTTTGACTATCATGATAGATGGGATTTGCACGTAATTTTGTCTACCAGTATCCACAAAGATTAGTCCGATCCCAAACCCCAGCAAGAGTATGCTTTGAATACTCTGGATTGTCAAAAAGACAAAAATTGGATAGTAAGACCGAATGGTCTTAAGCAAGGACTATGGTTTAAAAATCTTGAATATTAAAGAGTTGGAATTTTCCAACAAAGCTGGTTTGTTTATTTTTAAGCCACCCACCCCAAAGGGGCTGCCTTTATTCGAGCTAAAAAAGGTTACTCCTCCTATATATCCCATAATTTTTTGAATACTTTGACGAAAACATGTAAATTTAACAAATAAAGTAATTAACACATATACAATAATCAAACAATATAGAATATTCAAGAAAATAAAAAAAGAAATGCATGCAAATGCCTAAATATGGCATCATCCCAAATAGCATTAATGTCAATTTTTTTCACCCATATGCTCCAATACTTAATGCTATATTTTGGCATTTTTCAAATTTTGAAGGAAAAGTACGAATATTATGAAACAAATGACAAATGCCATTTGAGAAGCCAAATTTGGCAGTAAGCCATTACCAAAATTTAGCACCCTAAATGGCACACTATAAGAATAACTTATTTGGGTGTTCAAATTTTGACAATAAGTATGCCATTAGAGATCGATGCGCTTATAAGTCTCCTTAGTCTAGAAACACAATGAAACGTACAAGAATAAATCACAAATTCCTCTAATCTTTCTTCAAATCCTGCAATTGATTAATTTTATATACTTAATTGCCTTTGTTTTAATTAATGGGGCAAATCTAAATCACTACTTTCACGATATTCACTCAATGCCATTAAACATAAAATGGTATGACTCATCCAATTCTTGTCTAATACTTCCAGTGTCGAAAATTTAACTGAAAAGACAAAAGGAAAAAGGCAAAAGGAAAAAGGAAAAAGGGGAAGCTTTTCATAGGATGCCTAGTGCAAACGAGGCACGAACAGTTGGATATATGTACCTTTTGGCAATTGTTTAAGTTAGGATTTAATACTGATTTAGCGATGATGTGAAGACAACGTGGTGACACGCTGCCTTTTGTCTACAACTCTACTTCATTTGATTAAATATTAATTATGCAACTCTTAATCACTTGAACATGTCTTTTTATCATTATTCTTATATTATATATAGAGAGAGAACCAAAAAAGTCCGGTAGATTCTACAAACACTACAAAATTTGGCATTATTCTCACATAGAAATTCGGCATTACGATTTGACTCTTCATTCCTTATATATATATATATACAAAGGTGCTATGGACAGGTGCACCTAATGCATCTTGCATCAGGTGTCCTCTTGTAGACTCACTTGCACTGTAAATTTTGGAAAACTAACCGTTGGATTAGATACTCCAATAATGTATATCATGCCTGCCAAAAATCACAATAATCCAACGATTGGTTTCTGAAAAAACTGACTGCTAAAAAATGATAATATTTTAAAAAACAAAAAAGTCAATAGTTTTTCAAATTTACATTTTTTAAAAATCACTTTTGAATAGAAAAGGAGAGGATATAAACTGGGTAAATGCACTAATATAAAAAGAGAAAGAAATGGTATGTCCACATTCATTTGATGATATATCTTGATATATACATTTTAAAAGGCATATATTGTTCCAATTTTATATGCTGGGGTGATGAATCAATCAGTTCAAGTTGTGCATGCGAATAAACAATGTATATGAATGCTCAGATACTCAAAACCATTTCTCTAATATAATTTTATTATTTGATCAATCAACTTCATTTCATTTAGTAATGTCTTCTTGCATGGGAGTTGAATATATATGGGATCGAAAACCTAGGAACCTACTACCTAGCTTTGGATCTGACGCTTCCTCACAAGCTAGGTCATAATTTGTCCAAGTATGGGACTGCTTCAATGATAATATATATGTCATAGATTATGAAATTATTTGAAAAATATATTTAAAAAAAAAAATTCATTTTAAGCTTGACCTAGACGACTAACATATCACATGGATTGGGACACAAAATTGAAGTTCAAGTAATGTACATAATACATAATATAATAATAATATTCATAAAAAATAAAGTCTAAATATAATTTTTTAAAATGTAAAGTGAAATTAACTTAATCTAATTTTTAGAACTCTCATACAATTAAGCAGCCTTAATTATGACCATGCCCTATTTAATTAAAGTCATTATTTTACATTTTTTTTTTGAATTAATTTATCTTGCATGTTTCAAAGTTTTTGGTCCAACAAGCTAGTGTGGCAGCTAGTTTATAGTATGATCATGAACTCACAAGCATAGTATCTTCACAACCAATGCTTAAATTAAAAAATAAAATTAAAAATAAAAAAAGAAATAAGTAAATTCTTAATCGAGTGAATAATGTTTACCCAGAGGACAAATAATAAAAAATAAGTAAATAGACATATCGTACTTTTTGATTTAATGGTCTCTCTTTCCTTTTTTTTACGGGGTGGATGTCTATTCTGTTGTATAATTCAAAAATTTAGTTTTCTAATGGTTAAATTAGAAAGAATTAAATGAGGTGTACAATCCCATTAGTGTTGTTCTGCTAAGAGCGATGCTATACATCGCTACAACGAAACGCTACAAGTATCACTACAAGAAGAAAACGATGGCAGTTTTGGAAAATCACCGATAAGTATTTTTGAAAATTCACAGTTCTTATTTCTTGTAGTGATAAGTTGTAGCGATGCATAACATTTTTCTTGTACTAATGATATATTTTTTGCTAATGGTATATTTAAATTTTAATAATTATAAAATGTTCACAGAGAAGGTGGTTGAAGCATTAAAATATGACTTAATATATGAGAGAGAGAGAGAGAGAGAGAGAGAGAGAGAGAGTGGTCTTCCCACACGTGACAGCCGTGCACATTGCTCTTAGTTAGCCTAATAATAAATTGCTGCTCTATATCCCATATGGGCTTAGATTTTGGCATTTTGCAGTCTGCGATTCATTTTTTATTTAATTTTCAAAACAAAACCATGTACTACTCTATCTCTCCACGTTTTAAATTGAGCATCTTATTTTTTTAATTAATTAATTTCTTTCATAAATAAGATCCAAGTGTATATGGTCAAGATGTTTCAATAGATTGGGGAAACGAATAATACTTTCCCGTTAACATACATTGAAAAAACCAAAAAAAGGAAATTTGCTGTCTTTAACTATATATAACGTACATGATGTAACTCAATAGTAAGGGTATGTTTGTGATAACCTTTTCTAAAATTATTTCTTTACATGTATATCTTTTTAGAGTTATATTCAAATTATATCTCTACATATCAAAAGTTATTACTGCAAAAGTTGAAATTTAAAAATAGTAGGTTTTGTTACCCTTTCGTTAATCATATTTTTAGAATTTAAAAATAGTAGGTTTTGTAAAAATTCAATATTTAAGCGTAAATTTATAATCATTTAAAAGTGAAAATTAGGTCAGTTTGCCTTTTTAAGAATATTTTTCCAATCTAGCAGCTTTCAAACCCCGAAAATCCCAAAACCCCTTATCCAGTTATTTGACATCATTAAAACTCACATGAACCTCAATCCACATAAAAAATAAAAAGTTCTTCTTTTATACATAAAAATTTTATAATGAGCAAAACTTGACAACTCTTGGATAATATTCTACTTCTTGCGTTTTACTTTTAAAAGTAAAATAAATAAATAAAATTTGATAATTTTTTATAATGCAAAATTTTATTAGTTACTTTTAAAAATTCAATTCTAAAATCAATTCTTTCTATCTTAACTTTTAAAAATAATTATTAATATTTTTTTTTATAGTGAAAAATACGAAATAGAAACTTATCCA
This sequence comes from Hamamelis virginiana, assembly GCA_017140935.1. Taxonomy (NCBI): domain Eukaryota; kingdom Viridiplantae; phylum Streptophyta; class Magnoliopsida; order Saxifragales; family Hamamelidaceae; genus Hamamelis; species Hamamelis virginiana. The sequence continues at coordinate 3,269,917 of JAESVK010000050.1, read as the reverse complement.
AGCAGTTTTTAGTGATCCAATGTCTTTATGGAGTCCCTCTTCTCCTCTAAAGAGAAAGAATGTATTTTGTTTGCTTCATTTTTTTTTTTTTTATTGATATGTTTCAATGCACTCAAATTCGAAATCTATTTTTAATATTAATAAATATGAATCGATGCATTTTTATATACCCAAGTCCGAAAACATCCTCCCAAAAGCATTGGGATCCTGTGCTTGCCTCATTCCATACTAACATCTACTTGCATTTTAATGGCAAGCTGACATGTCAAAATGGGGCAGATCTAACGGCTAGATTTTACACACATATCAAAACGGTGGAATAAGCCTGTTTCACCATGGGGAAGGCTCAAACGCCGTTCCGGTTTTTTTTTTTTTTTTTTGTACCCTCGACTAGTTAAACAACCCCATTTTGACGTTGAGAGGGTTTCGACTTCCCACTCACTGAGACCTAATTGCTTGATCATTCATCCATTCACGCGATCTTCTGCTTCTCTCTCCACCTTTTCTCTCTTATTCTCTATCACATGGCTCTTCTTCTCTCCACATATCTCTCTACACTCATACTCATCTTCATCATTCCTGCATATCTCTAAAATCAAGAGCAGGTGATTCTCTCTTCAGCTGTATACTTATATACACCTTCTCTCTCATCTTCTCTATCACATAGCTCTTCTTCCCTCCACATATCTCTCTACACTCATACTTATCTTCATAATTCTTGCATATCTCTAAGAACAAGAGCAGGTGATTCTCTCTTTAGCTGTATATATATATATATATACACACACACACATACCACTCCATAATGTAATTATCTATTGCCTTATATTGATTGGTCTATAGAGCTATGGATGTTCCACAAACCCCTATTTTCATTTCATTGAATTGTAGAATATTTAGAATGCAGAAATTAGAGTGTGTGTGTGTGTATAAACTCCATTATACTGTGTTGAATGTTTCACGGGCCCCTTATTTCATGACAGTAGATTTCCGAACACGGATCTTGAAGAAATTATATTTTAAGCTCTATAGCTAGGTGTGTTGAATCCCAATACTTATCAGTAGAAGGTGAGATACATTCAGGATATTCAAGAGCTTGTTAACCTTTTGAATCTCAATAACAGGGTGCACGCATATGAGGAATATAATTATATCTTTGTTCATCCAATACCAGTGAATAACTTTGGAATCTTATCGGAAGACGCAGGGGCGGCCATGAGGTTTTGGATGCCCTAGGCGAGCTCCTAAAACGATGCCCCTCTTGGCTAAATTTTTTTTTTTTCAAAATTTTAGTTATTGAACCTTAATTTTTCATAAGCTAAAATCTACAGCAATCAATTCACAACACTGAAACCTCCTATCATCATTACAAATATAGTTAAACTAATAAACAAGACATACATGATATAACAATCAATTCAAAATGAGGGTTTTCAATAGGTTCACCCCAAACCTACAGTCATCATTACAAATATAATTAAACTAACAAAGAAGACATACAACAATCAATTCAAAAGGAGGATTTTCAATAGGATCACCCCTGAACCTCTTGTCATCATTACAAATATAATTAAACTAATAAACTAAAGAAGACCTACAACAATCAATTCAAAAGGAGGGTTTTCAATAGGATCGCCCCCAAACCTCCTGTCATCATTACAAATATAATTAAACTAATAAACTAAAGAAGACCCACAACAATCAAATAACAGGAAGTTTAGCAATTGGGTAAGTTTAGCATTTGAAAATAACCCCACTGTCCCCACTCCAATACTTAGTAAGTTTAGCAAATAACATGAAGCAAATTGAAAATAAAAATGAAATGACCATCAGCCAATTTGCTCGAGAATAAATCAATTAATCCCAAATTTACCAACTAATTAACTGAAATACTAAAAACCCTAAACAATTGTAACGAAACCCTAAAAAATTTGTAAGCAAACCCTAAAAACTAAAGAACTTACCAGTTGGAACGGAGCCGTCGCCGTGAGCCTTCGCTGTTGCCCACCGCCGTGAACTGTGTGCGAGAGGAAGTCTGAATGCAAGTCTGAACTCTGAAGAGAGGCGAGAGGGCGAGACTCGAGATGATTCAGATTTCAGAAAAAGTCCGAAAAGAGGCGAGAGGAAGAGAGGTCAGTGCCCGTGTGTGGGGGAAATGGGGTTTGGGCATTTGGGTTTGGGATTTGGGAAATTCGAATTGGGCAGGCTAGTGGCTGGATTGGGATTTGGAATTTGGGCAATTGAATTAGGGCTATTCAATTTTTTGGGGGGGGGCTGAAGCTTCATGGGCTGGATTAGTTTCAATGGGTTGAATTTTTATTTTTTCGGGCTTAGGCTGATGACCTTATGTAGGGTAAATTTGGGCTGAGTGGATGCCCTAAAAATCACCACTCTTTGGGCTGCCCAAGGTGGACGCCTCTTGAGCCTCTCCTCAAAGGCCGGCCCTGGGAGGACGACTACCAGCTGGTATAGAGAGAGAGGGAGAATGATATTGTTGAGAAGAGATAGTGGGTAGAGATAGAAAAAATGAAATGGTGCATGCATACGAGTATGAATTATAGTTCAGACTTTAAATCAGAGCACTGACCTACAAAGAACGCCAAAATCCTATGCGAAGACGGCCACAGGTTGGTATAGAGAGAGAGGGCGCGATTATGATGAGAAGATAGAGTAAGTAGAGAGAGAAAATATGAGAAGAGTTAGGGTTTTTTTTAATTAAAATAAGCTATGCAACTCAATACGGCGGGTTTTGTTTTGTATGGGTTTAAAAAAAATAACGGAACGGCGTCTAAGCTTTCCGCATGGTGAAATGCAGGCTTATTCTGTCGCTTTGGTATATGTGTAAAATTCAACCGTTGGATCTGCCCCATTTTGACATGTCAACTTATCCTTAAAATGCAAGTAGTTGCTAGTATGGCATGAGGCAAGCAGAGGATCCCAATGCCTCCCAAATATATATAGATATATATATATATACTAGTGTTGACCCGCGCGATGCGCGGCCTGCGCGATAACACAACCAATACAAAAAATCAACTCTATTCACTGAACATGATAATATAAAAACCTCCGTTTGGTAGTAAAAATGGGAAAATAAAACGGCATATAAATTTATAAAAGTTAAAATTTTCATTGTTTGAGACCCAAGAAAACAAAACCCTCTGCTAAACTGAGCCCAGCACAGCTATTTGTCATAGTTCAGGTTAGGATTCAATTTTTATAGAAACCAAAACAATATAGATACTGCATCTATACATCACTAATCTATCACCACATATATAGAATATAAATAAATAAAAATTCAACCTCTATAAACTTTTCTCTTAAAATAAAACACTAAGTCACGGACGCTAACCCCATGCTTCAATCTATCTTCAAATCAAACCCCAGTAATAAAAATAAATTAAAATAAAAATTACTTACAGTCAAAGGAAGTGCAACACCTTTAAGCCCTAAGCAAGAGTGAGAGTTAGACAAATCAAGTATAACATAAAAGCAGTTCAAAGATAATTGTTTGAACAAAAACTGGGCACATTAATTGGTTCATAACCAAACTGAACAAAATTACAGCATCGGCAAACAGGCCCTAATGCAACAATACATACCCCGAGGTCTTAAGACCGCTCAAATTAACTTTATTTTCATGTTTATCTGTTTGGGTGGGGGACCAATTAAGCATGCTAAAAAATACTGACAAACACAAAGCTAAACTAAACACACACTATTGATCGAAGCTTCTCCACCTCTGTGGCATTAATATTGTAATAAATAATAAATAGACTTGTTAACCTGTCTATCTATAATTTTTTTTGGGAGAGTGTATACTTGGAATGTGAAAGGTTGCATAAATTGTTGTGCATCTGGTGGGAATTAAAAATAATGGGTGTGTTTGAACCAATAGAAATGAATGAATGGAGTGAATCAAGGAGAGAAGAGTATGAAGGAGGGAAGTAATTCTAGGCCGCCACATCAGCACAACTGCTCTATATATAATAAGATATATATATATATATATATATATATATATATATATATATATATATATTTCACTAGACCAATAAATCATCAACTATTGACATTTTCTAATTTAATATAGACGAATACCAAAAAGTCCGTCAAATCTCTCAAGTTTACCGAGAGGTCCACACAGTAAAAATATTTTGTTGAAAAGATGAAACTGTCTTGAAAACTGTGAAAAAACCGTAGCACAATAAAAATAGCAACACAGTGAAAACACCGAGCATAGTATTTTTGGGTTTTCACTGTCTTTTTTTTTTTTTTTTTTTTTTTTTTCACTATAATTTTTTGATTTTCAGTGTATCTTGTATGTTTTCAGTATCTTTTGATATTTTTACCGTCTTTTTTTTAATTGACCTTATGTTTTTAAAATCTCCCTCTTCAGTTTTTAGTATTTTCAGTGTCAGTTTTTTTAGTCCATCCATCATCTCCCTAGACTCAGCGAAGAGTCTATCCATAAGCTTGGGAATACAACATGAATGCTTGGCCATGCACTGTCATTGGTCGACGTGGCCTATCCTACACTATTGATTCTCCTGATTGCCGCTTTAGCGTGACCAATGCTCTCTGCAAGCCTGACCCTGACTTGCTAAGGTCAGGAATATACTATGTAGTAATTGATTTAGGTCTTTCTCTTCCCTATTATTATGTCTCTTGCGTTTCTTTTCTACTGTATTCCTTGAGGACAAATGGATATTTTAGACTTAAATTTTTTTAGATAGACTTAGTGGCATATTCATGTCGATACATCCATAATTCGAGAGACTTTTAAATAATTTTTTCTTTAATTTATTAATATTCAAATCTTATACCATACAATAATAATAATTAGTACTTTAGAACCAAAACCTTGAACAATCTTGACGTGGGGAATAATTTTTTTGATAGACTTAGTGGTATATATAGTCATGTCTTTTTCTTGTTTTGGGGGTAAACGGCCAGTATTTTCACAGTAGGTAGGGAGTAGGGAGTAGGGACAAAGGCCGTGGAGAGAGAAAAGAAGGGCCATTGTTATCTTGGGAAAATTCCGTGATTTCCGTATACAAATAAAAAATAAGGATCACACATTTTATATCACCTATGTGCCTGTACTATTGAAATTTTTATAACTTCTGTTAAAAAAAAAAAAAAAAAAAAGTTGCTAGTTTGCGACTTTTGAAACAAGACTTGCACCTCACGGTCCGTGACTCCGGATATTAGTAGCTAGTGAGAGTCTAATAGGAGATCAAGAAACTTGGTAAATCCTTAACCCTACTTGTTCCACCACTAAACTACCCACTGTGTGATTGTGATTCTGCAACATTATTTGTTAGTTTGCATGCTTGTTACATGTTTTTCCCCTTGTGCTAGCCAATAGAAGTTATGGACAGAAGCCCCAATTTCCTCTCTAAAGTTTAACGTCATTTCACGTCATGATATGATGGTGTGAACCCGCAAACCAAATCCATTTTCCTTTCTCCTCTTGTCATGGTTTTTTCACTTTTGAATAAAAGTTGAGGACAGGGGCCTCTGAAGAAGACCTAAGACGTGAACGTGACTCCTCCCCATGGATCACCATCTTCCATCCACAAACCAACACCCGGTCCCCCTGGTCCACACCATCCATCACTCTCTCTCTCTCTCTCCACTGTTTCTTTTGCCCATATATTATATATATTACTCCTCTCTCTAACTCCCAGTCTCCCCTTCCTTACATATTTGATTTAACCACTTTTAAAATTACTAGGTTTGGTGATTTTGGTCCCCTCTCCACCATTTTGGACATCAACTGGGTCCAACACTACCAACACAAATACCTACTGCATGTGTCCTACCACTGCAACTGTTAATTACATTTTCACTCTCAATAATGAGGAGCCCTCATTGCCATTATTTTTTTTTCCCCCGATATAAATTCAAAACCTTCCCAAACACTTCTTTAAAGAAAAAGAAGAACTGGATCTTCTGCCATACCTAGTAAACTTAGAGCAACTCTAATGCGTTAGCTGAGGGGGGAGGGGGCATGAAAGCTTTTTTTTTTTATTTTTTTTTTGGAGGGTTTGATAGACTCGGGGGCGGAACCAGGATTTCATCTCAATGGGTGCCAAATTTGAAATGAAAATTGTAAAATTAAAGGTAGAGAAATATATTATTAAATTTCTTTATAAAAATTAAAACCAATATTTATTCAAGCTTAATAAAATATGAATAAAAGAAAAAAAAAATCTTATGCAATTCAAAATATTATTTATGGATACTTCTCAAATCTTGAGGCCTCTGAGTGGGGTGCCGCCTTATTTTCCAAATACATATACTATATAAATAATAAAGTATATAAAACTATAACTAACAACCTTCAAATGACCAAGGGGTGCCATTGCACCCCCTTGGCATGCTTTGACTCCGCCCATGGTGGTGGTGGTGTTTTAAAAGTCCAAACTTTCATGTTCCAATGCATTAGCCAAACACCCCTCCAAATTTTGGCTTACCTTAGCTAAACTTTTGACTCTAACCAATTATTTCAGAGAGGCAAAAAAAAATATGGAAAAATGTGATTGGTTGGAACAAAAAAGAAGTGTTGTCAAACTGTATCTACTGGGCTGGTTGAACCATGAACCGGTCATCTCTTTGGTTGGATAAACCCTAAAAATTGGTATTTTTTGCAAAAATTGTTCGACCCGCCAGTTGAACCTAAGTTATAATGGGTTTGGTCATGATTCAAGAAAATCGGACGATTTTTCCAAATCATTAAAAAGCTCCCAAAATAACTAAAGGTCTGTTTACTTCGTGAAAATTTTCGCAATTTTCATTTTCATTTTCAATAAAAACAAAAAAAGGGCCTAAAAAATGCGTTTACTTGTAAAAAAACGAAAACTATTTTCAAGAAAATGAATTCGGTTTTTAAGAAATGTGAAAACATCAAAAAGACGTTTTTTGTATTTTCGTGAAAACTAAAAATAAGGATTATATCATGGCAATGCTTATAAACATAGAAAAAAAAATATGTAGACCAACTGTAAAACCAAAAAATAAAAATAATAAAATATATAGAGATAATATATAGTTTTAGTAAATGCATTCACATTATTTTTAGATTTTGAAAACAGTTTTAATTTTTGTAAAGTAAACACATTTTCTAAATTTTGAAGACTGAAAATGAAAACTGTTTTTAAAAAAATTTTCATAGAGAATAAAAATTGTAAAAATTTTCACGAAGTAAACAGCCAAAATTCTAAAAGACTCTTTAAGCCTAAAAGAGTAAAAGAGTAAATTTAACTAAAAGCACTCCCAAATGAATATCCTTTATTGTAATATGCGATCATGTGATCTATTATGGTATATTGATATGTGATTATGCTATAGTGTTTCATAATTCATAGTTTATAGTATTGAAATTTCAAACTTGATGAACTTTTAAATTATATATGTTAGAAATATGCTATTAGTATTATGCATTTTTGTGATATTGTGTGGTTATACTTTATAAAAAATAGAGATACGAACCTTTATAAAAAATAAAAATTGTATATTTTTTTAATAATTAATATATTTATTACATTATAATGACATCACGGTTCAATCATCGTTAACCCGACGGTCGAACAATGGTTGAACTGGTGACCCGTAACCTGGTCACTTTTTATGGTTCGATGAACGGTTTGAATTTTAAAAAATTGCAAAAAAAAAAAAAAAAAAAAAAAAAAGAAGATAGAAAGAAAGCCAAAAAAATAGCTCTTTCATGCATTGGAGTACTTTTAGGGCATCTCCAGTAGTATAGCCAAAAAAGTTCCCATCAAAAGCCAAATTTGAAGGAAAAATGTACTTCTCGTTTTTTTGGCTTTGGCTTTGATGGGATCGAAGTTGCTCCAGTGCATCCAAAATTTTGGCTCAACTATCTTCTTTCCACTTCTACCATCATTCTTTCTTCTACCCTCATTCTTTCAATTACATCAACTACCATTTATTCATCTCCAAGAATCCAACCACCATTGAGTGAATGTGTGTGTCAAATTGTACGATTTTTTTTTATTATTATCAAATTACAAAGCTGCTAATATCAGGTCTTGTAGTGTCACTTGCGGTGAATAGTTTGGAAAACTGACTGTGGGATTAGATACCCCTATCATGTATGTCATGCCTACCAAAAATCGTAGTGATCCAACGGTTGGTTTCTGAGAAATGTAACTTTGAAAAACTGTGATTTTTTTTTTCTATGTTATTATTTTTTTCACAGTCAGTTTTCTAAAAAACCAACCATTGGATCATGTGACTTTTGGCAGGAATGACATACATGATAGGGGTTTTTAATCCAACGGTCAGCTTTTCAGAATTTTTATCGTAAGTGGCTGTACAAGCAGGCACCTGATACTTCTTGCATTCTATGTATCACATTAATATGTTAATTGAGCAAATTCTTATTTTCTCTTGATATTAATAAAAGATAAAAAAAAATTAATAAAACATAACAAAATTCTACATAAATTAAATAAAAAATAACAAAATTTCTATTGATACATATTCTATCTCGGGCCCCTAAACAGAAATATATCATCTCACTCGATATATATCTCTCTCTCTCTCTCTTGGTAAAGATGGCCATGATCGGCGATGAAGCCCTTAAGCCTCTTGATGCCGCGAGATGATCGAAGCTCCGAACTTGTCCTTGAAGCTTGTCGACAGTACAAAATAGTGAGAATATCTCAGATTTGATTATGGATGATTTTATTATTATTATTATTATTATTATGGATATGGTCATGGGTGGCTGATCTAGATCTCCACCATTCCTCTGAAAACATTGGTTCACCGTGAACATATGGCATCCTCCACCGACGGCACAAGTTCATTTATTTTAATTTTAAAAAATGCATGCTTGCTTATAAAAAATTTGAGACGATTCCACTATTTGGTTGCTTGTTGAGATTATTAATGCAAATAATTATTTTTTATTATGCAAAGTACGTTTGATTTTTAATTCTATCCCTATTTGTTTGTTAAGAAAATTGGTGGGAAAATGAGGGTTGGGGGAAGTTGATCACCAACGGTTTTGTTAGTTGATGAGGGCAATAGGGATTTTTGCTCCACTTTGCTATGAGTTGGCAATATTGGCTAAGCTACAGTGATCAGTCATATTTGGGGAAATATGACTGATCACTGTTCACCTTCAAATTTTGGCCGGAGATTTGATGAAACTACTGGAGCAAGCTTTTCTCCATCAAAAGTCAAACTTTAGCTTTGACTGTAGCTTTGAATATACTATTGGAAATGCCCTTAGGCAAATGACTAATTTAATGTAGCTAGCCAAAAAATAGTTCAGAATTTTTATTTTTTCAAAACCGTAAAAGTATAATTTTTCCTTTTAAAAACCATAAAGAAACTTTTATTTAATTTTTGGTAAAGAAAAAAGTATGTACTATTTTTATAAAACAAGTGGAGTATTAAATTAAAGATGATATGAAACTTCAATTGTGCAACCATACAAAGTGTCGTTTTATAACAAAATGGAAGTAGACCTTCGTAAATGAGTTGCCATTTCATACCCACCAAAAAAGAGTTTCTCTTAACGAGTCTCACAATAAGAGGGGAGGGGGTAATCTTTCATTTTTCTTAATAAAGTTAATATCCACCGAGGCATAAAGGAGGAGATAGAGAGAGCCCCCATGGATGTCCCTCGTCATAACTATTCTCTCTTCTCATATCATATTATTGCTGAGTTGGGTCGAGTGAGAATAGGATCCCGTTTTCCCACCAAAAAATTCCAAAAACTAGGGTTCAGAAAGCATACCCTTTGAAAGTCAGTCGATGCCCAAATAATCTAATCAATTGCAACACCAACTAAGTCGTAACGGATGATGATTGAATTGTATGCCAAGAATTCAACATCCCTAAATGCACGCATATTAGACCATTACAGCTATCATCCACATTTCTCTCCCTCCATAAAGTAACCTCCCACATCGCTTAATATATATATATTATACTCCGTACTAAGTCATAACGTGCACGCCCGCACGCACAACGCTTTACCCGATCCCTTATTCTATTTTAAATACCCCTCATTTGCGACTTAAAACAAGCATAAAAAGCAATTGAAAAGAAATAATAAATAGAACAAGTTATCAAATGAGCTGCCAACCAATAAATTGACAAATCCTTAATATTTCCAGCTCACCAAATCCGTACATCTCTAATTTAACCCCAGAAAAATTTAAAAAAATAAAAAAAGTTTCTGAGTCAGAGACTACAAAAGGAAAAAAAAAACACAAACCCAAAAGAAAAAATTAACCAAAAAAAAGAAAATTACACAAGCCACACGAGTTAAAACAAAGCGTGCCCTGTCAAGTCTCTCTCTGTCTCCCGCTGTACAGTCTTGTAGTTTGTTAGTGGTAAATACTCCTCACGGCGACGGAAATCAAAATCCATCTACCACTCACCAAATAAAAAAATAAAAATAAAATAAAAAAGAGCAAAGAAATCCGAATCAGCCGAGTAAATCCTGATGCGGGCACAACTCTTTCCTGAGCTTGTGAGAGAAAAGCCTGCAAGCGTCCATGCTCAGATCAATGGCTGCAGACAGTGCCACGAATGCAGCTGCATCTTCTGTACAGTTCACGTGCTGCACACTTACCTCTACAGACGGTTTACTGCATTTACCCTCCCCTTCCACACTCGCCGACATCACAAAACCTCTGTACATGCAGTATGGCCATAACCCGTACCCGTAATCCCCGCTGCCCCTCGGGCTGCACGCCGGCGACATTGCGCTTCCCGGAGTGGCGCGCCCGTTGCTGTTTGCGCCTAAATCGATCACGAATTTCCCGCCTTTGTTTGAACTCAGAGTTGACTCGGCGAGCACAATGCCGGCGGCGCTCATGCCGCCGTTTGTGTCGGGCATTAGCTCGAAGCGGTAGCCGAGTCCGTCGGAGCTGCCGCGCTCGCGCCATGCCTCGAGCCGGCCCCATGGCTTCCATGTGCCATCGCCAGGACGGAGGATTAGCCATGAGCCTGGGTTGGATCGGCTGACCCGGTCTGAACCGGGTGAGGCCACGAAGGGAGTGACCATTGATGCTGCTGCAACCGGTGAACCGGAAAGGTCATGGACCGTGATTGACCATCCTTTTCGTTCTTTTCCTGGTCGTTCTCTTTCGCTACCGAATGAACTCAGCCAACTCCTTGAACTGCTAAGTTCGGACTGTAATGATCTGAAAGACAAACAGTGCAGAAATGGAACAAATTAATTCGCAAGCAAAGAACAAACATTCCAACTCATATTGCAGCACTCTGCTTCCTAAAAGTTCACAAAATCAAATCTTAGGCAAATGAAAAGGGACTTAAGCGTATGATTCAAAGTTCAGGATCTTGCTTTGATGGGATCAGAGTCGGTTTGAAGCGTTCAGCTAAAAGAAGAAACGGCTTCGTTTAGGAACATAATCGGTTAACTTTAACTTTAAATTTAGTTCGAAAGAGTAAAGCGAATCACTCCGATTAAAGAAAATAATATGTTGTTTGAGCAGCATTAGCTTTACCGCACAGTTTGAGCTACCTTTACTCCTTTGGGGCTCAAGGATTCAAACTTTGGTTCAAAAATTATGCACACGAAAGTGCTCATGCGGGAGAGATGCGCTTGTGTAAACAAAAAATACAGAAAATACGGGAAAAATCCATACGGTTTGTTTGGTTGCTGAGAAAACAGAGGAAAAAAAGAAAATGAGAATTTTAAGATCGATTTTCTAAGTTCTTTACTTTCCTAAAACTGGGAAATATCATATAAAACAAGCCAAATGGTTCAACTACGCTTAGTTCGACGCCGTCATAGATTTCTAAAGTCCTAATTGATCAGATATTAATGAATCAAAATTTTTTGAGTGCCTCCTATTTTAATGCATTCTCAGAAACTAATCAAAAAGTAAACTGTGCAAATTAAAGAACTAACCTCGATCTCTGATTCCGGTCGCCGTTGTTCCTGAAACTGAACTTGCAAGTAAACACCGGTTGTCGAATATTCCCTTGGATTTGAAACACTTGAGGACTACACTCAGGCTCGCCATCGAACTGAAATACGAACCTCGGATCAGGCTCTGCCTTAACATTCAAGTGAAACTGTGCAGATGAACCCTTGACGTCCTTACCAACAGAAATCCACCCATTATGAAACACAGAAGCCCTAGATTCCGTTCCCGCCAAATCCAACGGCACTGAAACCCTCCCCAAAAGTCTCCCAGAGTTCACACCGCAAGTCGTCCCTCTTCGGCCGGTGTATATTGCAATTTTTAGGCATAGTTTTCCGGCGAAAATCGATTTTCCAGCGAGCTTATCAAGATCGGCCTTGCTAAGGTGGAAGCTCGCCGCTAGGTTTTGGACCTGAGCGTCAGGGAACTGATTCTCCGGCGGAATGAAAGGAACAACGGCGGTTTGTAGAGGAAAGTTCTTGAGCTTGATTTTGCAAAAGCACGGCGATGACGAGGGGTGTACGACAGAGCGAGCAGGCTTCGAAGCCACCGGAATCTTCAAGGCCAGATTGCCTACGAGTAGGCGCACGAAAGGACATGGATCCATCGGTCTGTCCTTCCGGCTAGGGTTTGGGTTTGATTAGGTTCAGAACTGCTTCTGAATCGATGAGAAAGAGAGAGAAACACACACAGAGACTGTAACTCCAAGGAAGTGCTGATGTTAATAAGCGTAGAGCGTAGGCTAGCTAAAAGCCTACGATAAATTCCATAGAGATGCGCGCTACGCCGATAACGAACGAACTGGTGCGCAATGCACCATTGCCACCAAACAGTGTATCTTCTACACCTTCTGCTACGCACAACGCTCTTTATTTCTTGTTCCTTCTCTTCTTATCTGAAAGGGGGAAAGGAGTCTATTTTCGGTAACTGAAAAACCCTCTCCCCTCTCTCTCTCTATATCTCTCTTTCTCTCTCTTAAATATATATAACATGTTTCTCTCTCTGAACGGGAGAGAGAGAGAGAGAGAGAGAGGAGTTGGGAGCATTAGTTGCGCACTGGTTGGACTACAGCTGTGTACAGGCTGTCGTTGTTGCCAGTCGGACCGAAGTTGACGCTATCTGAGGTCCCTCACTTACCTGACCTGACCAACTACAACGTAGGTTCCACCTTTTCATGCTCCCATTTTTATTATATATATATATACACACTCTGACTATTTTGCCCTTCCTCCTTTTCTCTAATCCTATCCTATCCGCCCACAGAGAGCCCACAGAGAATCTCAATCTCTATGTTCTGTATACAGTGTATAGAGTAAGTAGTGGGTCCCACTTTACAGCTCCAGCGTGATCAGGTGATTTTTGGCCGTTGGATCTGTGTATGATTACGTGTTATAAATGTGGGTACGAGTCTTTGAACCGAAGGTACTAGAATCGTATTCTAGTATGGTGTGTGCATTGCAGCTAAGATGAGGATGAGGATGATGATGTGGACAGGTAACAGTGTGTGTATGCATAGCTGGTGGTGACACGTGGTTGTTCAGGATCCATTTGCGCCACCCGTGAGAGGGAGTGCCGACGGTGATTCGATGTTTGACTTGTAATATGTCATGCTGATGTCAGTATATAAAATATAATGTTTTATATAAATAAATAGAAAATAAAATGTTTAGAGGTGTGACCTGTCATGCTTTGCTCACGGTTTGATTGTTGGCCAAAAATCCCGCTACAAGATAGGTCCCAGAAAACATTAAGGATAAGTTGTTATTAATATCATTATTGTTATGGTTTTGGTTGAAGTGTCAATATTCCCATATAAGTTACTTAAAAATTTGTACTAGGGCTTTTAAAGCGAAGAAAATTTAAGGATGAGAACCCACCATTTAATAGATTTTCAAATCAAGTTCGAGTTTGAGTTTAAATCACAAAAATATAATTCATAATTTTTTTTTAGAGTTAATTGCATTTTTGTGAATACGAATTTTGGTTCAGTAATTCATGTGTCTCACTCTATAGAATGAGATTTTGGATTCCATTCCTGAGATTCTTGATCCATTTTATTGCCTCATTTCTCGTTAACAATTAACCAATTTACTCTATTTGAAAAAAAAAATTAAACTTTTGTACCTTGTACTTTAGAATATTTTTTAATGTGGTTCCAATATATATTTTTTTTCTAATTTCATACAGTACAATTTAAATTTTTCAATGAATGATAAATTGGAGACAGACATTAAGTAAGTGAACAAAAAACTGACGTTGATTAAGTAGTAGCCACGTAGATCCTATCAGCTAGCAAACAGGATAGGATCCGATTATTTGACTAGTTATCCATTCGAATAGCATAATTTTCCATTTGAACAGAACCTTTATATCTAGCTTGTTTGTCAGTTAGGATCCACGTGGCTACCGCATTATCCATGTCAATTTTTTGTCCACTTACTTAATCTCCGTCTCCAATTTGTCCTTTATTGAAAAATTTTAAATCGTATGGTTATGAAATTGAGGGGGAAAAATTGTATAAGAATTAAATTGAAAACCACACCAAAGTATAGGATATAAATGTACAATTAACCATTTTTTAAAAATATTTTCAAAATTATTCACAGAAGTAAAAGGAATTTGATGATGGTAGATATTTTTTTTCTTTTTTTGTGTAAGAGATGAGGCAAAAAATTTCTTAAACAAAAGAAGAGGATATCCATCCAAGATGGGAGCATAACTTAAGATGATGACTCCACAAAAAATACACTCACTTTGGTCATTTCAATTGGGATCGAAAGATTTTGACAATAGTTTATTTATCCAATCATTGTGTTCTATATGGTGAAAACTTTATATATATAGGGTCACATTCCCTTAACCATTCTTTTTATCATTATTTCTATCATCCGTTTTTAAAACACCAACGTAGGTCGAATATTTTGAGAAACTGACCGTTGGATTAGATACCCTTTTTATATAAGTCATATATGCCAAAAACCACATTGATCCAATGGTCAGATTTTAAAAAATCTCGCATTAAAAAACTGCAATGTTTTTAATTACAATAATTTTTTATAGTGATATTTTTCAGAAACCAACCATTGGGTCACTGTAATTTTTGGCATACGTAATGTCTATAAGCAGAATATGTAACGCAACGGTCAGTTTCTCAAAATACTGAACTCACATTGGTGTTTTGAAAATGGTAGAAATAATGGTAAAAAGAATGATTAAGAAAACCTGTCCCATATATATATATTTTTTGTTTTTTGCCAAATAGCTCAACCATTACATTTGATGGAGTGGATCGTGCTTTTCTTTTGGAAGAGAGAAGATTGAAACGATGTTTTTGCGAGGATTTAATTATTTAATTTTTTTTTTTTAAAGTTAACTGCCCCTCCGCGGCTCACTGGATGTGTTCCCATGCTAACGTGTCGCTATCCTTGAGAAGATCAGGACGTCCTAATATATGCTGCATTAGGAGCAAATCCGGACACTGTCTTTCACAATGTGATATCATAACCCAAATGACATTGTTGTACCTTTTCTTTATTGATATTTAGAGGAAGCAAACCCTTTATGCAGTTCTTTGCAAAAATGTTGAATTATAACATGACAGTGGAAGTTAAATAAAGATGCTTCCTGAGTCCTGACAACATGGTCATATGAATTCTTAAATTCGAGTATATGAAAGTACATTAATACTAATTTGTTAGCATTGAGGGTTTGAATAGATTTTCATTTGTTGCGACGAAAAAAAGGTAAATTGGCCAAAGGTTGTAATTTAGGAATTTTTAACTTTAAAAGTCCTATTAATAAATTTTTATTACCTTTTGACACTTTGAGGACAAAAATCACCCTCATCGACTGAATAATCCCATTTCAATTCTTATCATATTTTTTCTTCCTAAAATATCTATTTTCTCTATCCTTTATCTCCTTTGTTTAAAAAAAAAAAAAAAAAAAAACCCACCACTCAAAAATATATTTTTTCACTACACTATAAAAAATTTCACTACTCTGTGTATAAATTCAATACACTTACCGTAATAATCAATGTAGAGAAATTATTCACATAAAATTTAATTTGCGAATAATCTCACTTCATTTACAGTGATGATTAATTCAGTGAAATTCATTCCAATTGCAGTGAATGAGTGATTATTAAGAAACTATTAAACTCTAACTTGGAAATCAACATCAAAGACAAACTCTCCTCACTTAAGAATGAAAAATTGAGACTTTTAAATCAAATCAGAATCCTTTACAATTGTATATCCTTAAAAATAAAAATGGAAGAGACGTAATTTTTTTTTTTCTGAATTAAAATGTTCATTTATATAGTTTTGATAGGAAATAAACAATGTGAAAGAGATATGATTTTTTTTTGGTACCGAGGATAGAGGATAAAAGAAATATTTTAGAAAGGAAATAAATGGTAAGATGAGTTTTTTTTTTTTTTTTTTTTGCCAAATGATATACATCAGAAAAGGAGGGGGTAACAAATGGGTCCAAGAACCTCATCCACGAGGAATTGAACCTGAAACTGTAAGACCCCGAAATTTTCAATAGTAAATTTCCTTAATTATTATTATTTTATTTTATTTATTGCACACATGGAATTTTGTTATTGGCCATAGTGTGCCATGTGGACACTTTTTGAGAAGGGTGCATGAGAGTATTATGAATGCATTATAATTGAAATGCATTATTATGTCGGCAAGTGGTGGAGGAATGCATTATAATTATAATGGAGTGAATGATTGATTATATATATATATATATATATATATATATATAAGGTGAGACCCCACCCAATTTGTTGGGTAGTGGGGGGAGTGTTTGTGTCTTGATTTGGAAGAGTGAGAGATGGGGGGTGTATGTGTGTGTGTGTGTGTGTGTGTGTGTGTGTGTGTATAGTGTGGGGGAGGGGAGGATTAGATAGGAAATATATATATATATTCTATGTGTGTGTGGGTGTGTGTATATATATATATATATAGTGTGTGGGGGAAGTGGGGAGACAGGATAAGAGAGAGGGTGAGAAAAAGAAGAAAGAAAAGAAAGAGATAAGGGAGAGTTGTCGGCAATGAGTGAGGAAGAGAGGGGGAGAGATAAAGAAGGAGAGAGCTCAGAAGAAAGGGAGGAGAGTCGGAGAAGAGAAGAAGGAAAAATAAGAGAGAAGAAAAGGAAAAGAAAGAGAAGGAGAGAAAAATGAGAAGCTAAGGGGAAGATGGAGCTGCACAAACGCAGAATACTCGGTAATTTAATTGCATAATTCCGAGCTTAGTGAGGTGAGATAGTATTTCTATTTTGATTATATTTCAATTTTTGGATTGAATATGGTATGATTTAATGATGAAATAATGACTTACATATATATGATATATATATGTATGGGGATTTCAAATCTTGGATTTTTATTTTATATGAAAATGAAAAGCTGAAACTTTGGGACTATTTTTCCTATCAACTATATCAACTCAGGATCATGTGTACCAAATTTGGGAATTTTCCGATGAGTAGATTAATTTCTATAATTTTCTGAAGTTTAGAAATACTGAAACTTTGAAGATTTGTATTATATTGTGTATATGTCCGAAAATTCTGAAATTTGAGTATATTGTAAAGCTTGAATTTATGGATTTTTAGAGACAAGAATCATGGAAAAAGACCTATGGATGAATGAGAATTTTTAGAGAGAGAAAGTTTCCTTGAAGCTTTAATGGTAGACACAAGGTGTATTTTCATAGTTTATCGAAAAATTATGATTTTTACATATATGGTGTAGATTGATTTTATATGAATTTAGAACTTTGAATCACTTCAATTGGATGTGAATTGTGAGAGAAATTGAGAACCGAAGTTGCCGAAAAATCGGAAATTTTATTAACGAGCCTACTTTGGCATCATTTTTAAATATGTTCGGATGGGAGGTGTTATACACCACCATTATATTTTGAAAGCTTGTATCACACAGATTCTATAACATCTTGAATCATCCAAATCGGATGAGTAACGAAGGAGATATAAGTGTGCAAAGTTGGCCAAAAAGATGGAAAATATTGACGTAACATGTACGTGAGTGTGCATGTATAATCCTGTGTGGTGAAGGTGCATAGTAGACCATACAACCTCAATTGCAAATTAGTGCTTGTGAATATCATTTTGACTTGGAATTATTTTTAAAAATCCTATTAAATTAAGTTGATATTAATGGGTACAAAAGTTGTTGTTTGGGAGGCATGAAAGAGCCTAGAAAATTATGGAGCATAGTGAAGGTGCACTATAAGGCTTACCATTTGACCTCATTGTATTTTGACTATTCTAGCATGATTTTTCAATCTAACAAAAGTTGATAAATTCTACAAAAATCAAACAAGTGTTCTAGAATGGATTATTGTATATAAAATACATGTGGATAGAAAAATTAACTATCTTCCAAATTGTGAGTCTTTGGAAAATAGTTAAAAATCATGAATAATTGATTTTTATAAAATCAGGATGATTAGTGAAAGATCTTGGAAATATAAGTGATGGAAATCATATTGGCATATATTTAAACTGTTAATATATGCATGTGATATTTGTAAAGTTTATAACATGCTGTTATTATTATGAATAAAATGATGAAGCATGTTAATTGTTATGTATAAAATACATACTTGTGATATTTGCCATAATTATTGCACATAAAATTGGCATATGGCATGTGGTGATGATGTTATGAGAAAGTGACTGGGCTTAACAGTAAATTCCATACATCTCATAGTAACAATGTGTTTTGAGAAAATAAAACCGTACACTTGTCATGTGAATATGCGTATATGGGCGCGCATGTTACGCGTGCAGGCAGAGCGGACAATATTGTTACTTGGAGAAGTACGGGGTGTTACAGTGGCACAGTTACATGTGGTGGCTCAAGTTGAGTGAGCAGAATGATTTATTTGTATATCACTGATATAATTGTTGATATGAGATATATGTTGAGTTGATATACTATGAAATGTATGCACGAATTGACATACATGAATTGTTGATATGAGATGTATGCCATATGTATTGCATGTAATAATTGCATATGGCATGAGACACAGTTACATGTGAAATATATTGCATAGAAAATCATATGCATTTATGATTATTTTTGTAACTGTGGAAACGAAGAGTTGAGATACCACCGTGGACAAAAGATCCTGGAAACAGTTAGTGCACTAATATATCACCCTTGCTAAAAACAGTACGTAAATCCTCTTGTCAATGAGTGACAATCGCGGTAGGTCCTAAAAAGGCGGAGACTGGATGATATACATCCTAAAAAGGCGGGGATGCTGTTGTGGTAAGATGGTTGAGTACCTTAAAAATGAGGTAGCCATCTGTTATAATGTTATGATGTTATGATGAAATGGTGAATCCTAAAATAAGGTTACCATCAGTGTGAATGGTTGATGTTTTGTAGGAAAAGCAGAACAGAGAAAATGACAGGTATGACTGCATG
Organism: Hamamelis virginiana; assembly: GCA_017140935.1. Classification (NCBI taxonomy): domain Eukaryota; kingdom Viridiplantae; phylum Streptophyta; class Magnoliopsida; order Saxifragales; family Hamamelidaceae; genus Hamamelis; species Hamamelis virginiana. Next base: position 3,250,492 of record JAESVK010000050.1, on the reverse strand, counting down.
AGCATTGCATCGTATATCTGTCATATGCATAAAGCACGCATGTACTGTAAAATTATTTATTGTGAAAAAGTGATGGATATATTCTGTAATATATATAAATGAATTACAGATATGATAATTTATTTATGTGATATTTGGCTGATGATAAAAATTTGTTGACAGATATGAGAATGTGGAAGGATGTGAATATTTCTGAATGTATTGAGACAAGAAGATATTGTATTCTTGTAATATGAATTACAATAATAAAAATGACTCACCGTGGACGTAGACAATTTTGCCGAACCACGTAAATCCTGGTGTTTGTTTATTTTTCTGCTATGTGTTTTCTTAAAGATGATGACACATTATCAGCATGAGACTCTATCCAACTCAGTAAACTAAATGGATGTTTCTGGAATTCGAGTACATTACGGGACTATACTCATGATACAAACTAGTACTCAGCGCTATCTTTAGTTTTTGAGATGTTGAAAAAAAAAATATTTAAAGACTTCCGCACGCGTATTTTGAAAATCTGTTTTAAACTGTGTTAATTTTAAAAAGAAATTACTCAAAAGATAAGCGCTTGGTGTTTTATGTCACTGTGGCATTTCCGCATAGGGGTTACCCTGTGTGGGGTGTTACAGGAACTCATCCCATAAAGAGAGAGACATGAACGACTGAGTCAAATTCATATTTGGATAAGTAAAAAGAGTGAATCTAACATATATATATATATAGGAATGCTATGTTCAGACTGGCTTTACGCAAAGTTGCGTAAGGTCGCTTCCATATGGCCAATTTTAGATGACAGCTAGTAAAACTGACTGCTGGATTAGATACCCCTCTTCTGTATGTCATGCCTACAAAAAATCACAAAGATTCGATTGTTGGTTTTTAAAAAATGCCATTGTAAAAATATGCAACTTATTTGTTCTTCAAAATATCACCATTTTTTTAACGTCGTTTTTTTCGAAACCATCTATCGGATTACAGTGAATTTTTTCAGACATGACATACAGAAGACAGACATCTAATTCAACGGTCAGTTTTACGAACTGTCATCTAAAATTGGCCATATGGAAGCGACCTTACGCAACTTTGCGTAAAACCAGCCTGAACATAGCATTCATGTGTGTGTGTGTGTATATATATATATTTAAAAGATTAGGATTTTATGCATAAGAAATTTCCTAATTAAGACTAATAACATGAAATTTCTTTTAGGAGTATTATATGCATGATGAAGTTAAAAATTATAACTTTTGCACTTTTGGTGGAAATATATATATATATATAGCTGCCTAAATTCAGATTGAGGGGATATTGCAACCCCTACAGATGATTTCCATACCCCAGTTTTATTCAACTAAACCCTCAACAACTTCCTAAAATATCCCAAACCTATTTCAATACTAACAAAATTTGTTTACACCCCACTCCAAAAATATTTGGTTGGCTTCCACCCCGAATATATTATATATGTTTGATTTGTTTTCACTAAACAATTTCAATATGTTCAGTTCTGCTAACAACTGAAGTGCCACGATTTTGAATAAGAAAAAATACAAAAACTTTTTAAAAAATGCATCTTCTCACTATTCTCACCCTCTTGGAATTTCATTTTGACCTCCATGAATGTAAATCATCTAAAGATTTGTAAAAATCCAAAATGTAGTCAAGTTAAATGAGATTTAAGGTAGAAGGGTTGGGTAGGGTATAGTGGGAATTGAGAAGAAGGAGATGAATTTTTTATTTTTGGAGTAGGGTGTAGATAACAAATTTTCTTGGAGTTATTTGGTGTTAAAACTAATATGTGCTTGAAGGTAATTTTGCTCATGGGTATTTTGGAAAGAGGGAAATATGGGGTATATAAATCAAGTGGAGGGCTTGCAATATCCCCTCCCAAATTCAAATTGGGCTACAGCTTGAAAAGAATGTCTGGTTTTGGGCCGAAAAATAAACACTTTTGGGGCCAGTGGGTAAACTAAATTTAAAAACCAAGGCTACTTTGGGAATTAGAAAGAGTGAGAAAAGATAACAAACGTAATCCACAATTGAAAGGTCCAACCAATCCCAATTTTCTCTCTCTTAAAACAGTTGCCTCAGTGTGCAATTGTAGAGAGAAAACCAAGAAAGCAAAAATGTCGGTTTCAGCTATATTTGGTACCAAAATCGCCGTGGTGCCCAATTCATGGATTGGGATTGGCGGTGGTGCGACAAAGGCAGCAGCACCAAGAGGCAATGGAGTGGCGATAGAGTGCTCGTCACGGCCACAGAAGAAGGCGACGGCACACCACAGGAAGACTCGACCGCGTAAGACTCAGCCTTGGGACGTCAAGCGTCGACCCACCGTCTACCCTCCTCTCCCAAAGCTCCCTCCTGATTGGACTCTCGTTGCCCCTTCTGATAATTCTGAAGGCGATGCTCCACAGCCACTCACAAGCGAGTAGTTGTCTGTTGTTTTTTAATGTTTATGCTTCATACTGTGTTTGATGATGTTTTTTGATATTCATGGTTGATTCTGCTTTCTTATGTGCTTGTGCCTGTTTTGTTTCTTGAGAATGAAGTGGGTTTTGGATGGAAACACACACAAACACTGGACCGGCCTTTGCTTGAGAGAGAGAGAGAGAGTGCGTGTGTGCCCATAACGAGAGAGAGGGTGTGTGTGTGCGCGCCCATAACCTGTTTGATGTTAATCTCAGTCGAAATAATGCAATAATGCCCTTGCGAGGTCAACTTTCAAAAACCAAATCAATTGTCCAAGTGAATCCCGTCAAGCGTCGAGCATTTTGTATGTGTTTGTGTGTGTGTGTGTGTCGCCATTTCGTTGCTGCCTGCTGTATGTTACTTTTGCGAGGAAGAGCATTTAGAGATATAACTTCCATGGAAATTGTGCATGTCACGCCATGAACACCAAATAAATTCGGATTAGGCTTTTTGCTGTTTTGGTGACTCCAAATTTTATGCGATTGTCCACCAGTGGAAATTGGCTAGATTTATGGGTTCGGTTGGTTAAATTTTGGATGGTGGCGTATAATGAAATCATAATCTTGTGATGGTGTCAATTTTTTTTGAATTCTGGACATCTTTTAAATTATTATTATTGGGTAGAAATGGACCTCTTTTAATTGAAGACAATTCCTGAAAATGATAATAGTTTTGATAAATCAAATCACTAATGGGCAGTTTTGAAAATTTGCTAACATATTTTTATTTTTTGGTAGAGCTATCTAGGTCATGAGTTATTTATAACCGCCATTAAGATAGAGCATTTTCCTTGGCATGAAAAAGAGGAAAGTAGTTTCAAAGGAGATACCTCATCACTCAAAACATGACTTATCCGGATGGTTTTTAATTTCGGGTTAGAGTGTTTGGTGCTATAGTATCATTTTTTTCAAAACAACAATTCTATATCACCCGATACTTTAATCCGAAATTAAAAATCACGTCGGGTTAAAGTATCTGGTGCTATAATTTCACTTTTTCAAAATGCTTTCCGCCTTGGAATAACACCATTCGGTAGCTGCGAAGCTTCTAAGGCTGCCATTAAAATAGATGTGAGCAAGACCTATGTTAGTTCAGAACGCGGCTTTGTTGATAGTATGGATTAAGGTAATTATGCAGTGTGTAAGTTAGTTCAGTTTTGTACTCAATTCCCTTAAGCGATCAAGAGAGAATATAATTTTGGATTGTCAGTACCGGCAACATTTAAGCTTCAGCTTACCATCTGTGGTGATCATTACGCAATTTTGGTGGAGTAACAAGCATCAAGAGAAATCAGTTCATAGGCGCAAAGCAAATGGGAAATTCTCTCTACCTAGCTATTTTCACTCCAGAGATTGCTAATCAGCTAGTGATTGGTGAAAGCAGAAAATGAAATAAAAAAGAATTATCCAAAAATGAAGAAAATTTAAAACCCAAAAAAAATGGGAGTTTCAACACTGTTTTCAGACAACTTTGTGCACATGATGGATGCTTCACAAGGGAAACATCGCATTGCCCTACCAGCCAGACAGTAATTACAGAAATTGAAGGTTGACAAACTTTGCATTTTTGCTTCTGTCCACCTCCAGCTGCTAACACGGAGTCAAACATGATGCTTTACCCAAATATGCAGGAGACCTTGCTTTTTCTCTTCTTTTCTTTTCTTTTTTTCCTGCACATACTTACCCAAATATGAGCAATATGATATTTGAGTTAAATGTGCCACCACTTCGAGCAATAAGAAAGGCTTTCAACAGTTAATAGCAGGTCGCTTCTTGTACTTGCTTTGTGCCAGGCTCAAGAGAAAGTCCGTAAATATGTGCTCATACTCCGGCATTTTCCCATACCCTACAATGGTGCAAAACCAATTTAATTAAGAACCAGATAGCATATGATTTACCCCCACTAAAAAAATCCAATATTAAAGCTCCCATGATCAAAATATGGAAGCAAAGTCCAATTTTGGAAGCAAGTGTTTTTGTGATCATAAAATATCGTAATGAGGTTAAGAAAAAGATATTCATCTGTTTCATTAAACATGTGGCTTAAAAACACATATGTGCCCAATAATACAAGAGAAAAATTAGGAAGCTGAGACATCCAAGTAAAAGCAAGAGAGTTAATTATTTATTTTATTTTCAGCCCAGATGTTAGGTGTCATCTCCCAAGAAACAAAGGATAAAAATTAATTGCAGAGTGATGAGGGATTATATGAAGACGTGTTTTCACTAACCAGGGAAGTAGTTAATGTCAATGACATAAAAGCGGTCACGGGTTCCATGCTCTCGAATTATATCCAAGTTGAACAGCCGCAGACCCTAAACATGGAGAACAATGACAGAACAAATAAATTTAATCCAGACATGAACAAAAAGAATGCTGCTGCTAAACTGAAAGGAGATATGGCAAAAGCTACCAGTCGTCGACGAAGTTCCCTAGCAAGTCTCTCCAGTAGAGGTCGTGGAGGAAGCTCTGTAAGAAAAAACGAAGGGTCAAAGTAATTTAGATGGGCCCTCCAAAGATCTTAAAGCCACAGGCTAACACAAGTTTCTAAGAATTCAACACAGAAGCGTCACTGTTGACGCCTTGAATGCAAACCCTCTGTCAGAAAACAAAATAAGTGCTAAAATGAAACCTTGTAAAGGAGCAAAGTGGCTTGAGGGCACAGTCATTCAAACTACCCTCATCAGTTGCTATATTACAACTTATTTAGTCCTAAACAATTCAAACCCAAACAGTAATGAAATACACTTAACAAGCCAATAAGAAATTTCACAGATGCAAAAAATAGCAGTAGTAAAGTAGACAGGATTCCAACTCACCAGCAACACCAGGGTCTAGATCTGCTTCATCAGCAGAAGCTGCAGCACAAGAAACTCTTGGAAAATGGAATACACCAGAATTTTTGGAAAGCTCGCGTTTACTGACATCAGGTAAAGAGAAACGTCTGACAACTTTTATAGCTTCCCCAACAATATAAACCTTGAAGAGAACACCCCCTAAAACCAGAAAATAAATAGCAGTTTTTGAGTTATTGAACCACTTGAAGCAAACTACAAAGGTGATAAGACATTACAGAGATTGCAGTAGCATACCATGGTTCACGAATTCCTGAAGAACAAGTGGAGGTTCAAGTTTTTGAAGCGAATATTGATCATAAGCAAGTGAGAGTTCATGCGACTTTGTGCTTCCATCAGCAACCAATGGCTTTGCAACTGAAACAAATAGAAGCTTACTAACTTAATAGGGAAGAATTTCCGGAAAAATAACAAGTCCACTCCTGACAATTTCTTGAAACTGATGCTGCAGTGAGACCATGGGCGAAGCTTGGAATTTTATTTAGGGGGGGCAATTTTTTTTTTATTGGTAATTAGTTTATTATTCATCTTGCAAGAAGCATTACAACTAATCTTTTTGAAAAATATATAGAAGATTATTAAGCTGAAACATGAAGGAAAGATTTTGATAAATTAGCTTACAAATTTGTAGGGGGCAGCATTTCAAGGCGAAAGATGTTTAGTATACATGTATACAAGCGCAAACCCGCACTATGCGCAGGACTTATCAATTAGATTTTATCTAATAAATTATAATTGTATAAAATAGTTATTTTGATTTTGACCATTTGATTTGAATTAAATTTATATATTTAAAGAGATTTAAGAAAATTAATTTGGATGTATTATTATTCAAAAAAATAAAAGTTTTAAAATATTACAAAGAAAGTAAAAAGTGAAGTGGAACCAATTCTTTAAATAAAATAAAATATAATTAAGAAGAGAGATGGGGAGAGTAGATGAAATCCACAATAAATTAAAAACAAAAAAACAAAAAAAAATAATAATTATGGAAAGAGAAAGGAAACTTAAATGGGATTACCCCAATAAAGAATCTTGAAAATCTAAATTTCAATTAATTAGTTGGACCAATGATATAATGCCATATTATTTTAAAGTAGGGCTAAAACCAATAAAAATGAAGAAAGTGAGAGAATTGAGGAGGGAAGAGAACGAAGAAGGGAAGCAATATGAAGCATGCCACGTCAGCATACTGCTCTTTATATAATAGATGATGTAATTAGCTAACAAATTTCAATTATCATTACACTTAAATTGAATTTTAAATAACAAGAATAAAAATTAGGTGGGGTGCAATGGTAAAAAAGATTAGAAGGGGCAAAATTAAAATTTTACAAGGGGCGAGTTTCTAATTACTATAAAATATGTATACAAAAATAGTATGTTCATTTTTTTTTTAGGGGGGGGGGGTAGCTCCCCATGTAGCTTCGCCCATGAGTGAGACCGATCCAGATGTCTAAATGACTTAGCTACTCTAAAAAAATCACTGTGTGTTCAACGTATAATCTAGGCACCTAGCAATGTCAATTGTATTGCACTGTAAAAAAAAAAGTGCTAGCTAAAGTTGATGCATCGACTATAGCCTCCATACAGACTGCAAATCATACAAAGAAACTGCAAATGCAGAACACATGCATACCAAGGGGTAGCTTCAGCCCAGCTTTAGTAACTGCATCAGGGATGGATGATGCATCTCTTTTAATAACCAATTGCCTTGGTACACCAACTTTCCCTGCACAGAAGTTCATAATCAGCACTACTCTTGGTCAGCATCACAGAATATTGATAGCTAAACTTAGATCACAGCAGTCATACTTGCCATATTGTCAGTCCTACATCAAGGACTAAAATTAACTACATAACTTCCAAGTGAACAAGCATTTTCTCTTGATCCTATTTCATGGGAAACTAGCAGAAAGATTACCATAGGAATCAGATAAGTTCATATCAGCAACGTCCTGGAGCATGGACTGGCGATTGTGCAAGTGTTGTATGGCATCTGGAGGATCAAGGACCGTGACTTCTGGATGTGTCTGCCCGTAATCCTTCAAATGTAGACCAGAAAAAGGTTAAGAAAGAAAGATCACTGGTATTAAAAATACACAAACAAAAACAAATGATAGAATATTGAAGCATACTGATCAAATGGAAAAAATAAAAATAAAATTTTTTCCAATCTGGTTGATGCGCAACAACTCTAAGAATCAACGCAGCGTATGAATCAAGGCAAAATAGCAATAAGGTTCAGTATAGGCAATATTGTGGGCATTAACAATAATGCATCACAAATACATACAAATCGATGCAATATGGTGGGGTAAAGTCCTTTCCAACCTTATATGATGGCAACATAATAGAGTACTCATTCCAAACCAAATATCAAGATAACATGGAGTTTAAGTTCCTACCGAAGTAGGTATCTAGGCAACCATAAATTGAAGCAACATAATAGAGTAGGGTCCATCCAAACCTCATATCGAGGAAACATGACAGTTCATGTTTTTACTGCACCACATATGGAGGAAACAACAAATAGAGGCAACATGGTGCAGTAAGGTCCTTCCAAACCTTATATATCAAGGCAACATAATAGAGTAAGGCCTTGAGTCCTTCCAAACCATATATTGAGACAAAGTGACAGATTAAGGAAGGCAAACATGAATCAAGACAATGTAATAGTTTGAGGTCTTAGCTCACCATATATCAAAGCAACGCGTTAGTTTAAGGTCTTACCTCACCACATATTGAGGCAACAACGAATTGATGCAACATAGTGAAGTAGGATCCTTCCAAACTTTACATCAAGGCATCATGGTAGTTTAAGGTCCTCTTGGACTACATATTGAGGGAACCATGAACCGAGGTAACAAAATTAATGAATTGCATATAGGTAACATTTTAATTAAATGTCTTACTAGACCACATATCAAGGCAACAAAGAATAAAAACAATATAGTAGAGTTAGTAGAGTTAGGTGCTTCCAAAATTCATATTCAAGGAAATGTTGTAGTTTGAGATCCATCCAGACAAAATATCAAGGCAACCATGAATTGAACAACACAGTACAATGGGGTCTTCCAAACCATATATTGAGGCAAAATAGTAATCTAAGAACCTACAAGCTACATATCAAGATATCCTTGCAAAGAAAGGTTCTTCCAATATATTGAAAAAACATTATAGTCTAAGGTACTACTGGATAACATAAGGAGAAAGCGACTAATTGAGGCAGTGTAGTAGAGTGGGATCCTTCCAAATTAAGGAAACATAAATTTACACAACATAGCAGAGGTCCTTCACAATTGCATTTTGAAGCAAAACAGCTAGTTTAAGGTCTTATATCAGATTACAAACCAAGGCATCCATGAATTGGGTTAACAAAGTAGAGCAACATCCTCCAAATTATATATTAAGGTAACATAAAATTTAACATAATACTAGACCACGTATCAATGCAGCATAGTAGAGTAGGGTCATTGCAAACCATATATTGAGGCAACATGGTAATTTAAAGTCATAGAAAACCACATATCGAGACAACCATGAAATAAGATAACTTTGTGGAATAAGTTTCCTTTCAAACAATATATCTAGTCCACATGGTAGTTCTAAGATCCTATCAAACACATATCGAGAAAATCATGAATCAGAACAACATAATAGATCATGGTCCTTCTAAACCATATATCAAGGCATAAATTAAGGTCCTACCTAACAGAATATTGAGGCAACAATGAATCATGACAGCATAATGGAGCAAGAATTTTCCAAACAATATATTAAGGCATCATGTAGTCTAAGGTCCTACTAGACCACATATCAATGAAACTATGAATTGTGATAGCGTAATAAACAAACTAGATATCAAGAAGGAATAGTAATTTAAGGTCCCATGAAACCCACACATCTAAGCAATATTGAATCAAGGCAACATAACAAAGTAGAGTCCTTCCAATCCGTATATTGAGACAACATGGTAGTTCAAGGTCATACCGCTCACATATGGAGGCAACTACTAAACGTGACAACATTATAGAGTAAGGTTCATCCAAACCAACTATCGAGGAAGCATGACAGTTTAAGGTATCACCAAACCACGTTTCAAGGCAAAATAAAAATAAAAATAAAAAAATCAAGGAAACAAAGTAGACTAAGGTCCTTCTAAACCTTATATCAACACAACATGGTAGTTTAAGGTCTATAGGAGCACATATCAGGGCAACCATGAATTAAGGCAAGCAAGTTAACAAATCGTACATCAAGGTAAGTTGAAAGTTTAAGGTCTTAACAGAACACATATCAAGGCAAACCAAGAATCAAGAAAATTCAGGTAAAGGGGTTTCCATATTGTATATCAAGGTAACATGGTAATTTAAGGTTATACGGAACCATTCATTAAGGCAATCATAAATCAAGACAAAATAGTAAAGCAAGGTCCCTCCAAACTATATATCAAGGCCAGAAGGTAGTTTAAGGTTCTGCCGAACCACATTTCAAGGCAACATAGAAAAGTAAGTTCCTTTGGAACCATATATTGAGGCAACATAGTCGAGCAAGATCCGTCTGGCCATATTTTGAGCCAACATGTTAGTTTAAGTTCCTACCAAAGCACAAATTGTTGTAACCATGAATCAAGGCAACATATTATAGTAAGGTTTTTGTAAACCATAAACAAGAGGACATGGTAGTTTAAGGTTCTAGTAAACCACATATCGAGGTAACCATGAATTAAAGTAACACAGTAAATTAGGATCCAAACTGCATATCTAGGCAACATTGTAGTTTAAGGTCCTATTGGACCACATATCAAGACAATATAGCAAAAGACGGTCTAATGTGGGATGTTAGGTGTAAGTATCAACAGGTTGTTGTTCGAAGGCAAGATGTTGTTGTAATTTTAGAAATAGTTTGGTGGAGTTTCTGGACAATAGCTGTTTTAGGGTCTATATTGCAACTATTTTACTATTCAAGGCATTAGAATGAAGACTTAAAGTTGGATAAGGGTCAGGGTTATAAAAGGTAGTATTTAGGGTTTAAAAGGTTTGAAAATAAAAGTTAATGGTGGTTTTAAAAGAAAATGCAGCAACACGAAAAATTAAAGAAAATAGAGAAGGCCTCACACCCTCAAAGTCTGTGAATCACTTAATATAAGCAGAAATTTCAGTAATACTTTTCATTCAATAACTGAATTAAAAAAGAGACTTACAAGCCTACATAGAGAGCTCTAGTTAGACCTAAGTGGCTAGCCGTAGAAGAACAAGAAAATAGCAACTGACTAGTAACAATGGTGCAATTAGAAAATAGCAACTAGAACCGGCTACTAGTACGAAACTAGAAACTAGGGCCAACTACTCTAATTCCAACACTTAGGGCTGTCTGTCCCAAGGTCCCACCAAATCGAAGTATTGCTCTATGAAATAAGCCCTCTTCATGGGAGCCTGGTTGCTATCAATGTCCTTCAAAACCATATATTGGGATAAAATGATAGTGGTTTAAGGAAACCACATCTCGAGACAATAAAATTAGAAAATTGTATATTGAGGCAACATGGTGGTTTAATATTCTAACAGCAATATGATAATAATTCAAGACGACGTAGTAGAGTAGGGTCCTTCCAAACCATATATTTGGCAAACATTATAGTTTAAGGTGAGTTAGACCACTAGACCACAATATTGAGGCAACAATGAAATTTGGAACAGAAGTTTTCAGAACAAAATAATAGCTTCAAAACAGGAATTTAGAAACAATTTGTAAAATTGTACAATTGTGGTTGAAATAACATTCAGCGTTATAATCAGACACGATAAGAAAAATTCATACACTGCTTTTATAAAAGAAAAAAATGATGATGGATTAAAATCAATGAACTTGAATCAAGCAGAGATCATAAAAGTTGCAGCTATAATCCTAGCACATTTAGAATGGATATCCATTCATCATTAGTCCAGTTGTAGCTTACAAGTTTGAATGTTTGAATTGTCATTACATCCAACAACCCATAAAGTTGTAAACGAGGAAGTATAGTTAAAAAACCTAGTTCAAGAACAAGAACCATACCAAACATTATAGATAAGGAATACCAGATCTTAAAGTAACTAAGATTGGGTGGCCATCACCCTTTTCAACCGATAGAAGGGGGTAATGATGCACCCTGGAATAATGAATCCATTCAAAAAATTCAGAAATGTTTTGTAAATAATACTTAGGAAGACCTGTCTATGAAATAAACACGTCCTCACTTGCTGGAATCTAAAGGCTTCGACCTCAACTATTGACTCATGTTTCATGACGGAAGGAGCATGCGTTCTGCAAATTGTGCCAGACAGGAATAAATTTTAATCATTGAGAAATCCAGTTCACCAGTCACTGCCAGCGCATATTTGATTCACTGGCATGCATATATATAGTATCATATATCCGTATGATAACATAAGATAAGTGGTACATCAAGTGGGCATGGTGCAATAGCAATCAATCAGTTTCAAAAATAAACATGACGACTTTTAAATGGACCAACCTCAAGAATTTGGCGCCACTCCTTTCCAGATAACTGCATTGAGTATAAAAATAAGTAAAAAAACATAAAATTTGTCAGATAATAGCAAGCATCATCACAAATTGTCCCCAACAGATGCAGAAAGTAACCATAACAATAAGTTGAATGCATTGTCTCAGTGAGCATGCATGTTCGTGAGTGTGAGTGTTGAGTGTGTGTTCGTGAGTGTGAGTGTTGAGTGTGTGTGTGTGCATGCATCTATGTCAAAACACACACATGCAGATGCGTGGGTGTGCGCGCGCGCACACACACAGAGTCTTATCAACAATCTCAATTGTAACCACAAAAGTATATCCAACAAAAGTGGAAAAGAGGCTTGTATAACAGAAGTATCTCTGAACTTCTCCATCATAGGATTTCATAGATGGACTGACGAAGGGAAAGGGCGAAGAAGAAATAAAAATAAATTTCTACTAACCTTATGCAACACAATGTCGAAAGGACCTTGATCTGAGAGGGGCCTGTTTTGATCAATAGCAACAAAAAATATCCCCTTATTCCTGCATCACATGTAACATTTCATATAATAAGCCGCATACTCACAACAAATACCAGAGACAAAATCATCGAAGACATTAGGATATTTTAGAAACTAAAATGCCTGAAATAATAAGAAAATCAATTCATATCAAAATACAAACAGCTATGTTCCTCACCAAAACAAATGTGAAGAAACATAATCAACTGACCCAAACAAAAGCACAAGCACCATCATTCAACCAATTATCTCAAAGCCGCACATCATGGGAATGAAGTCAAATGTCAAACTAAACATATGACAATGTAATAGTGGATAGTAATCAGTTAAAAAAAAAAAAAGAGGAAACCTAAGACAACCTTCATTATATACACAATAGAAGAAGATGGGGTGGGGGAACAAGGAACAGCCTAAGAACTTATAGTTATATAGTAAATCTTCATACAGTGTAGCATAGAAACTCACCATTTGTAACAGAACAATAGCAAATGTCTACAGCAACTCTTTTATGTACTCAAAACTGTAGGTATATTTTAACAGATAAGTGATTAAATTTTCATGAGATAGAGACATTGAAAGTCAGGGCCGGCCCTGAGATTTTGGATGCTCTAGGCGAGCTCCTAAAATGTTGCCCCTATGATATATTGACCAAAAAAAAAGGGGGGGGGGGGAATTGCGTGTAAAATTTTATTTCTTTAACCATAATTTCTCATAAGCTAAAACCTACAACAATCAATTCACAAAGTGAGTTTTCAATAGGCTCACCCCGAACCTCCTATCACCAATTCACCATTACAAAACCTATAACAATCAAATCAGAAATAAGGTTTTCAATAGGCACACCTCGAACTTCCTATCATAATTACAAATATAATTAAACTAATAAAAAAGACCTACAACAATCAATTCACAAGGAGGGTTTTCAATAGGCTCACCCCGAACCTCCTGTCATCATTACAAATATATCAAATAAATAAACAAAATCTACGACAATCAATGAGGGTTTTCAATATGCTCACCCTGAATCTCCTATCATCATTACAAATACAACAATTCTATTCATCCACCATTTTTGTCCTCCCTTTTTGTCTTTCCTCGTACATCTGACCAACTTAAACCAATTATTTTGAAAAATCGACCCTTGGATTTGATGCTCCACTTATACGTATTAAGAATGCAAAAAATCACATTGATCCAACGGTTGGTTTTTCAAAAAATAGACTGTGACAGTTTTTCACAATTTTTTTATTATATTTTACAATTTTTTAAAAAATTACAAAAACTGACCATTGGATCAATGTGATTTTTTACATTCATGATAAGTATAAGTGCAATATCAAATCCGACAGTCGGTTTCTAGAAATACTTGTTCCAAGTTGATCAGATGCATGAGGAAAGACAAAAAAAGAGGACGAATGAAATTTTCCTTACAAATATATCAAACAAATAAACAATTAATTCACAATGAGGGTTTTCAATAGGCTCACCCGAAACCTCCTATCATCATTACAAATATATCAAACTAATAAATAAGATTTGATTACAACTCTCGAATATAATTCCATTAAAATGAATATAATTCAACTATATTTTCCATAAATGTGTCAAACAAACATAGAACAATGATACCAAGAAATCAACAAAAATCATATTCTAAAGAAAAACACAACAACAAAAAATAGTGACCAAATAGTAGAACATATGTAGTATATTGGGATTCGGCCCTTTGGGTTGCCCTTGAATAAAAATTGGTTGCCTATGTAATGTATCACTACTAAAACCAAATTTGATGCCCCTAAATTTAACTAAAAAACTGCTGCCCAAGGCCATGGCCTCTTAGGCCTGCCCTCAAGGCCAGCTCTGCTGAAAGTATAGAATTCTTTAGGCAACTTGAGGGAAAGGAAAGAAACAAGAGCAAAAATGCTTTAGACAAATTATATATATATATATATGAAGAGTAATGATCTAGTCAGCTACTGTTGACTTAGATCTAAGTCAGCTAAGCACTTATGGACATTGGATCATCTTATCACTTCAAAAAGCCTCCATTCATGAGATGATCCAACGGCCATAAGTCTTAGTCATCAGTAGCTGACTAGATCATTTATATATATATATATATATATATATATATATATATATATATAGCCTCTGTTTGGAACTCCAAAAATTAGATGGAAAGGAATGAAACAAGAGCAGAAATGCTTTAGGAAGGAAATTATTTCTAAGCAAATTTCAGTATTTTCCTTCCCTTTTCCTCATTCTTTCCGAGATCCAAACAGAGTCTTAAGGACAGTGCAAGAACAACTTGCAGAATCAGCGAGCATTAAAAAAATTATTGATTCTTACATTTCAAAGTTAAAAATATAGTGTTCATCCAAATAACCATAAGAGTTTGTTTGGTTGCCCATAATATGGCACATAAACATATCTGTGAGCATACATACATATCTATCAGTGCGTGTGAAAAAAATATTGGTTGGACAGTTCGTCGTAAGAGTCTACAAATTTTCTTCCATTTTCTTCGCAACCAAACAAAAGAATACGTGTGTGTGTGTATATATATATATGGTAAAATATTCCAGTCAATGAAATACAGAAACCCAGATTATAAAAACCCAAGAACTGCACCTGGTCAAGCAAACGACAACACGAATCCAGTAAATATTTTAATGTGTCCAGAGAAAACCCACGTCGCAGGAACCACATCATATAAAGCCGAATTATATTCCAGAAAATAACATTCTCACACAATCATGAACAGACATAAAGAAATAGTCTCATCAATTATCTCAGAGAACCAAAACGAACTGTAAAACAGAAAAGAGGGTAGATAAAGAGAAGTACCGAGAGATTGGATGGGTTTCTTTGCAGATTTAATCAAACAATTATCAACAAACTATCAAAATTTCCGAATTTTAGATTTATCAAAAGACACGTTTGATTTTTTAATTATAATTTGATTAAAGTGAATTAATTACCTAGCTAATCCTTCAAGCTTTGGCTGCAAAAAGCTCTTCGTCTTCTTAGACGTAAGAGCATAACCAACAACAACGCGTTTCATCGGTTGCGGAAACCCTCCTCCGATCGTATAGGGTTTTGAGAGCTTCTCATCCTCTCTTCCATCTTCATTCTCATACATATTCTCCTCCTTGAACCTCATTCCCTTCAACAACGAAACCCCCCCCCCCCCCCCCTCTCTCTCTCTCTCTCTCTTATCTGATCAGAAGAGCCAAACCCTAATTCTAAATTTCCTCGTTAAATTTCAAAATGATGTCGAAATGTTTGATTTAAAGAAGGAAAGATGTGTAAATTAATCTGTAGACCAAAGAATTGAGAGAAGCGAAGGCGGATATTTCGCGTGCCCTAGTTCTATATGCTGAAGTTGATGTTTTCTGCTCTAGATTTGAAGGAACCGTTTGATTTAGCGAAGCTCGGAGATAGGACGGAATTAGAGGAAAGTCGGTTATGGAGAATGAAGATAGCAGAGACGTAATGTGGGATGTGTGAGAGTGGGGGGTATATATATATATTTATATAGAGAGAGAGACCCGTAGAGAGATCGGATGTTTAGCTGAAGAGTTACAGCAACATAAATACCCCGCGTGAAGACCACTTTAATTTGTACTCGCTCCGTAATGCAATTATTAAACGCGCTAAACTACTTGCTTTTTGTTTTTTGTTTTTGTTTTTTTTATTTAAAGGATTTTCGTGGGCGCATGCAAATGCGAATGGAATATATTATTTTATTTTATTATTATATAAATTTTATTATTATTGATGTGGCGGTTTTTTTTTTTTTTTTTTAATGCTCTTTCTTCTTTTATTTTAAAATAATATGATTTTATATCATTTGTCTAATTAATTAAATGAAATTTAAACTTTCAATATTATTTATTGAAGTGTGTCCCATTTAAGTTTCATTTTTATTTTTATAATTAATTTTTTATTTCTAGTAAAAAAATTAATTAATTTTTTAATAATATTATTTCACCAACTTTTTCCAATCATCTAGTCTTTATGATCTTAAAAAAATGAATAAAATTATTTTATTTATTTATGTGAACCACACATTAAATATCAATTAATAAGATAAATGAAGTAGTATTTTCTTTAATTTTTTTTTTCTTTTTATTTATTGTGGATCTCATCTACTTCTCTCACTCTTTCTTTATAATTATATTTTATTTTTATTTAAAAAATGGGTTCCACTTTACTTTTACTTTTTTGTGATATTTCATAATTTTTAGTTTTAAAATAATACATCTATTTAACAGTTTTAATCATTCTTATTTATTAAGATATATATTATAATCTTATAAATATTATTGTCAAACGATCAAAATCATCTAATCAAAATACTTATTTTATACAATTATAATTTATTAGACAAAACCTTATTGATAAGTCCCACGCATTATGCGGGTTTGCGCTCGTAATAATTATAAAATAATCTATCAAACAACTCAAACTTAACATATTAAAAATATTGGTCTAATTAGTAATTGCACAATTATATTCTTTATTTTATAGGGTTTTTTTTATGTGGTTTCTTCTTTTTTTTTCTCAATTTTATGTCCATATAATTTTAAAAAAATCAATTATTGACAAATAAAAAACAGACGTTAAAATATTATATGGAAATATGACATAGCATATACAATTATCACATGAATCCTACCTGACATCACATTTCGAATGAATAACTAAATTGTTCGAACGGCTCGATGGTAAACTCATCTATCATCTTTCTCATTTTGATGTTAATGTTTGGGGTCTTTTTCTTATTTTCTTATTTTATTGCATAGACGGTATAGTGGGCTAATGATATTTAGCAAAGCAACCATGTCAAGACTCAAGTGGGATGAGCAACTCGGTGTTCATCCTACACTCCAATGCCCTTACCTTAGGTGGCATTTTATGTAACTTCCTGCGAATGAAAGTCAATTTTGAAGAAGTGATTCCTAAGATGAACTTTTTAAAAAGTTATTTATAAGAAAATAGTATTTGGCAAATGCATATTTTAAAAGTCATTTTGTATTAAAAAAGTATGGAAGTTATTCTTCCTACAAATGCGAGTTTTCAAAAGCAAATTTTTTTTTTACTTTTTCTGAATGAACTTTCAAGTAACGACTTTTTAAAAAAGTTCATTTTGAAGAACTCACCAACCACTTTTTTTTTCCTTTCCAAAATAACTTTTAAGGCAAGAATTGAGCACGCTTCTTCATGATATGATCTATCTTAAGATCTCTTTCTTTCAAAATTGCTCTTTGTATGAATGTTAATTAATGATTAATAAACCGTCCTTTAATGCATACACATGAAAAAATAATGCATTAATTATACCCATATATGAGATGAAATCCCAATTCCTTATGAAAAAGGATAGGAATGACAAATATAGTAACAAACAAAATTCTCAAACTATTCTCAAATATATATATATCCTGAATTTATCCTAGATTTTTCATTAAACAAACAAAATCCAATTTATTTTCTACATCAAATATTAATTCCCCAACCATTCACGAATCCTAAACTTTGTGAATAATTTAGGAATTATTTTTATAATTGGATTTGTTTGGATTTTGGAAAACTTGATGGAAAAGGAAATTAAATCTTAAAAACAATTTAAAATGGAAAACATTTTAAAGCAATTTTCAGCTAGTGTTCTTATTAATTTTCTTTCCTTTCTTTCATTCTTTTTGGAAAACCAAAACAAGCATAAAGGTATAGAGTTAGGTATGGATTTGTAAAATTAATTATCTAAACACCATAGGTCCACATGGCATGTCTTTAGATCTTATCTTTCACAGTAGGAAAACCTCACACTAGCTAGAATTTGTATCATTTATATTTTTAGGTTTTGTGTAGCTAAGCTGGCCTTGCCATCTTATCTTTCACAGTAGGAAAACCTCACACTAGCTAGAATTTGTATCATTTATATTTTTAGGTTTTGTGTAGCTAAGCTGGCCTTGCCATATCAACTCTGCCAGCTTTCAATATTTATAGGTAGAAAGTTAAAAAAATTTGAAAATAATGTATACTGTATAACTCATGTAATGCCCTATTGGTGGAAATAAAGTGGGATTTGTTAAAAGATTTGGTTGTAGTCTGTCATGCACTTCTGTCACTGTTCATAGTGCTCCATATATGCCACACCTCATCACAAAGGGACAATTCTATCATTTCATTTCAGTACTAAAAAGTAAATAATTAACAATCTAATGACTTATAATATACTTTTTATTTTTCATGAAATAGTGAAAGAGTCATGAATATGATTGATCACCCTATTTTCATCACACATAAAGAACAAAGCATGTCTGTGAATTGATGTGATTTGTTCTATCTTCAACTTCTTGTACCATCACATCTCCTATAATATATATATATATATATATATAGATAGAGAGAGAGAGAGAGAGCACTTTTCTAATATAAGGTGCAACTAATGCGGGATGCATCAGGTGACCTATTCTAGAGCCACTTGTTGAGCATATTTTAAAAAATTGACCGATGGATTTGATGCTCCTTTTATGTATATCATGTCTTCTAAAAATTACAGTGATCCAACAGTTGGTTTCTTAAAAAACCGATTGTGAAAAAAGGGTGACATTTTAAATAACAAAAAAGCCACAATTTTTCAATGAAATGGGTTATCATTAAGTATTCTATTAAAAAGAAAAAAAGATCATTAGGTAATCTATTTGGATGAAGTAGGTTGGAATATGAAATGGATAGATGAACAAACCAAGTTGAGAACCTTATAATCCGACATATATATATGAGTCATCTTCATGTCTAAATAGGATTTTAAGTGGGGTATGGTGAAATTAAATGGCACTTATTTTAATTCCACTAATTAAGATTAATAAAGTGTGTACTATATAAATTAATAAATAAAAAGTTAGTCGATTTGGATAAGAATAATCCTTTTGTTTCTTTTAAAAAGCAAAGGTTTAAAATCTTTTATTATATTTGGATAAGAACTCAAACTCAAGAGGTGATCAGATCATTTCATTTGTGAATTCTTTTATCAAAAGTTGTTCCCAACATCTCTAGCACGGAATTATGTTAACCACCGTCCTGGTTTTCTTTTATCATACCAATTATTATCATGCATATATTCTTCCTATTTTGATTTTTGGACGGTTAATTATTTATCGAAAAATACTAAAAATATTGAACAAGAAGAGATGGTAAACATCCAGTGAAAAAAAAAAGAAAATGGAGGGGAGTTAAATTTGCTAATTACGTTGTATTTTTTGAAGCATGTAATACAGGGTGGGGTGTAATGAGAAATAATAGTTTTAAGATGTTTTGGATTAAGGTTATATTAGAAATTATGAAGGGTGCAATGAGAATAAAATTAAAATTAAATTTTTAATGGTGGATGTAAAAAGAAAATGAACATGGAGAGATATTTTTTGGGTGTAAATAGAATCACCCATAGAAAAAGTGTGATTCTTGTACTTTGAATTTGGACAAGGATGGTAAATGTCACATTAGCTTCCTAATGTGTCAAACAAAAATATTTTGTAGATGTAGCGGCACATTTTTTCATCTTGTAAATTAGGTAATATATCTAAACTGTTAAGGTAACTCTAGTGGTTAATTAAGGATCTCACCCCATAAAGCATAAATCTTAAGATTGAATCTTGACATTTTAATTATCGGATAGACACAGTTTGTTGGTAATCTTGCTCATTTTTAGGAAAAATTATGTAGTGTGCTGGTTATATAATCTCCTAAACACATGACACATATCATGCGTCTATCATGTGATAGTGTTATACGTCTGCGAAGTTAACCGGCACACGGAATAATTTCTACATTTTTAGGTCATCAATTTGGACCCAAACCATAGTGGAAGTAGACCTAGGAAATAGCCCCTCGTCATTATTATTATGATTATTTTGGATAAACAAGGAGTAGCCCCTCTGTTAAACTTTCAAAGATATTTTAAATTTTTTATGGTTGGATATGGGTGGTGTATGTTGTAGGTATGGCAGACCACAAACTTCAGGGTTTAGACAATACCACACAGAGTGGGTTGCCACAGAGTGGAGACATTTCTCCAACTTCCAGGGGTGTGAGGAAAACATGCAATGATAGTGACCGGGGGGCCATCATAAATCTATCTATCGATCAATGTTAGTGGACGATACTGCTCTCCACTCTCCTGCCTCAATCTTTTGATTCACTCTCATCATTTTAAATGTTGAATTACGCAACCCACGCGCACTCCTCGACTGTGTATAAACTGCCAAGTGCCTTTTCAAAAAGAAATTAATTAAAAAAACACTCGGGATGCGTTTGGTACACGAGTTAAGAATCTCAAGTTTGGGAACCTCTAATAGAGGGGTTTGACTTCGTAAACTTTGTACCCCCAAATCATAGTTTGGAATGCTGTGAATCAGGAATAAGATGATCAGGCTTAAAGCCCGACATTTGTTTATTTGGACAAGGTAATCTCAGTTTGATTACCAAAATACTCTTTCACTTTCTTTCAATTTTCTACAATTTTCTCGAAAACCAAATAAACAATAAAAAGAGAAGAAACCCACAAATATATATATATATATATATATATATATATATATATATATATATAT
>JAESVK010000050.1:3208418-3229500 GCA_017140935.1 Hamamelis virginiana | reverse complement strand
ATATATATATATATATATATATATATATATATATATATATATATATGAGCTAATAACAGAGGCACCGGCAGCAGAGGGGGATCTACTTCTCGGCAGATGCAGAGGCACCGGTAGTAGAGGGACCGGCGGGATTTTAGAGAGAGAGGAGGATGCAGCGGCGGTGAGGTGTGGTCCGCTTCTAGGCAGATCTTCTTCTTCCTCTCTCTTCTCCTTCCGCATGAGGTGTGGTCTACAATGTCGACGGCGGCTTTTCTTTTTCTTCTTCTTCTGTATTAGAAACCCCATGGTGACGGTGATGGAGATGGAGATTTAGCGACTACTGCGGCATCGGCGTCGGCTCTTCTTCTTCTTCTTCTTCTTCTTCTTCTTCTGTATCTGAAATCCCATGGTGGTGAATATGGAGATGCCCCATGGTGACGAAGATGGAGATGGAGATGGAGATGCCGTGTGTGTGTTTTGTTTATGTTGGACATAACTGGAATTAAAATTTGGTAGAGTGTTAAAGGGAGGGACACGCTGGTAATTTTGAAAAATTATAAAACTCAATCCCAGGCTAGCCATTTGCAAACCCACGTTGAAAAAAGGCTTCACATTCCCACCGTTTTAGGGTTATGAAACCCCAAACCCACCGGTCTTGTATCGTGTCAAACAGGGGTTTGGGTTATGAAACCCCAAACCCACCGGGCAAGCCGCCCATCCAAATGCCCCTTCAGATGTCAGGTGTGCAGTTTTAGTTTTTTAGACTTTGTAGGCATATATACAGTATTATTCAAATTTGTTTGAATACCAACTTATTTTTAGAAAATAAGTTCCAAATTTAAACACATGAAAAATATATATATTATAACTTATTTATTAATAGTAAGGAAATTTATAAATAGTGTAGATTTCTATCATTTAGTCAAAAAAAGAAAAAGAAAAAGGGTTGTTTAGTGATAGGTGCTTTGAATATAAAATTTAGACCAATAAGTTCAAGAAAAAAAGCCATAATCCAATAGGTCCTTCATTATTTAAATGTGACATACTTGCCATTTTTTAATCAACCACCGAAATATCATAAATCATATAAAATTTAAAAAATATTTGCACTTTCCATAAACAGGGACAAATCCCGGAAAGGATGGGATTTAATTAATTCAAATTTAAAAGGAAAACATATGCAAGCATATATGGGCTCCACAACAATTCAAACTTGGTTGCCTCTGGAACTTGACGTGGCACCGAAGCTGGGAACGAAAGTTGTCGAAGTGAACCTCAGTCCCCGAAGAGAACGACAGTGGCCGTAAAACCCTGTCGGAACATAGACAGCATATACAAATCAATGCGATCGATAAAAAAGGTAAAGTTTTTTGTTCCAATAACACATGTATGTGTTTCATTGCGTATAAAAACGATCTGGAAATTATTTGTAATGGTGATTGCATCAGAAGCAAAAAAATGTAATATTTTTTATGCCCAAAACATATATAATTGATGGATTGCATATAAAAACTAAACATATAGCATATTTAATGGTGTTTGAAACTAGAATTAGTTTGGGTATGGAGTTTATTTGTTGGGTTTGGAGCAAAACCCAATTGTCACCTTGACCAAAATGGGTAATTTTTTTTTAGGGAAAATGATCCAAAGGACCTTGAAAACAGTTTTTATTATCAAAAAGTCAAAATGATAAGCTCCTATACCGATAAGCCCCTCTAGGAGAAAATCAAGTAAGTTGTTTTATAGAAAATTTTTAAAAGAAATTAAAATGCCACATAGAAAAACATTTATAGTGGTATAGTATTTTATATCAAAAAAGTAAAAACAAAAAACATTAAATGATTGTAAATATTAAGGAGATGGAGAAAATATCTTATTAAATAGATGAGAGAAATTAAATCTAATTGTATTATAGAAAAATTTTAAAATACCACAAAGAAAATAAATTTATAATGGAGAGAATATTATATAATAAGATAAGATATTTAAAATACCATGTAGAAAGAAAAGCTAATAGGAACCAGTTTTTTGAGTAAAAAATATAAAAATAAATAAGGATTAGAGAGAGAATAAGTTATTATAAGAAAAAGTAGTATATCTAATACTGTTTAATTTTAGTTAAATTTATAAGAGTACGGTTAAAAAAAATGAAAATGGTTAGAAATAATAAAGTAATGAGATGAGATAAAATCATTAAATGGTAATGATCTCACATAATTACAAAATAATGTCAACTCATTTTAATTATAGAAAATTTGAGATGCCTTATAAAAGATTCTCAAAATGTTTGAATAGTAAAGTGGAACCAACTTTTTAAATAAAAATTGGAAAACAATTAAGATCGGATAAAAATTAGTGAGGTATGCTATTTGTATAATAATTTTAGATTTCATTTTAAATCTAAATGTATTTGTTTTATTATGTTTTTGAGTTGATAGTATTACAAGATATGGGTGTATCATTTCTATGAGTTTGTACGATTATTTATTTAATTTTAGATGAATGTTTTGTTTAATATATTTTCGAAACTGATAAATGAATTTATACTAGATATTTCCATTTTAGATAATGGAAATGAATCGTTTTATGGAATTTTCAAATAACTTTAATAATGAAGATTCAATATCCAGAAAACATATGGAATGAAAAGAGGCTCGATATGTTAGAATGCCAAACTTGTACACCAAACGATTACGGCAAAATACTAACGTGGAAAATTCCACCTCGAATAGTACTATAAATACCATGCCACCAGCATCAGGTAAGTAGGCGCTCCCTATCACTTTTAAATAGAATTATTAGAATTAATATAACATAATTATTTCACATGTCTTTTGCTACCACGTGTTGTATTTATTTATCGGATCGTGTTTTGATCCTCAGGCAAATCATAATGTATATTTTACAATTCAAGATTATATATATTTCATAAATATACAAATATATTCCTTCCATGTTCTTTGGGATAAGTTTAAAGATCAGAAACCTTTACCTGATTAAATTATGGTTGATAATAAGGTACACATAGGATCCATATAATCAGAATTTAATTATTACACATTTTACTATATTGCTAATATAATAAAATGTTTTGAATATTCAGGTTAGACATTTTACAATTTTCAATCCATGATGGAAGTGTGCAGTAAACGCTGATAAGACACAACTCAAGAAATTAGTGAAGCATGAGTTGGAAAAATTAATTGTTGAACAGTAAGTGCCCATATATATATACAGATTGAAAATCATATATATATATATATATATATTTCCATATCTGCTTACATCAAGAAGGTAACATTTTGAAAATATGTTCTAACATCCATTATTGGTTTATCATATTTCAAAAATATTGATACTCTAATATGCAATTCTATAGGCATAGTAAACACGAGCATAAAAATAAGTACATGTCAATATGTATGAAAACAAGGTATTTGATTCTTAATGAACAATGAAATTTTTACCTCATTATTATATATGGCTTATTTAAAGAAAATTGTATTTTTTTTTTTTTTACAAATTTATGGCAAATATTGCGGGCAAGTAATTAGAGAAGAGTTGAATTAATTATGTTTAATTTCATAGGATTCCTTCCTCATATTAAAATTGAATGAATCTTTTTAAATTTCATAAATTTTTACGATAAAATGAATTTAATTTTTATGTACTGTACTTTAATAAAGAGTAAACATTATTTTCTTTTCATTTTATTGCCGTGCTAATAAATTTATGTTCATAATTTTATTTGTGGTTGTCACGCATCGCGCGGGTCAATACTAGTGTGCGTATATATATATATATATATATATATGGTATTTGATCTTCCTTCTATATAATTTGACTGTCATTCCATATATGAGCTTCATTTGTTCACAATTTTCATTTGAATTTCATATTTCATAAGTATCCATATATTTGTTATGTGTATTCTATATTTCTATGTGTCTTTTAAAGGCTTAGTGTTTGATAGTTTTTTTGAAAGAGTTGATAAAAGAAAAAAAAAATTGCCCCCCCTCCAACCAAAATCCTGGTTCTGCCGTTGGTTCCTTATCCCTCCCACAAAACTAATCCTTAAAAAATATGGAATGAATTTTTTTTGAAGGGTTGATTCTTTTAGGATTAATTTTGTGAGAGGGAATAAGAAATGGTGATAAGGTATCTGCACTAGCCCTCTTCTAAACATAGGTTCCAACTCAGTTTGATGTTATATTAAGTTAGATCAAGTTTCCAATTCTTTTCTTTTTTTTTGTTTTTTTCAAGCTTAACCATAGAACACCATAATATAAGAATAATAAAGAAATAACCTTTTTATTTTATTTTATTTTTTTATACGAGGAAACCCCACCAAGGCAAGACAGGGGCAGGTAAAATCCTGGATGTACAAGGCACCCTCTCTAACCTACACATCGTTTAAGCTGTGGAGTAACCACATCAGCGAGGAATCGAACTCGAGACTTCTGGATTTACAATTCATCACAAACCTGCCCATCACCACTAAGCTACCATAGGAGGGGGTCAACCCACTTTACATAATGCTTAAACCAAACACCCCCTCTACTTGAGAGTGAAATATAAGTCAATAATATTTTTTTTAATTTTTTTTACATATGATGAAATTTGAATTTACATCGTCTCCTCTATAATAATTGCTACAAATAACTATCAAGTCGAGACAATTGTAGTAAAACTACAATTAAATTACAATGAAAAATTTCATTCATCCTCATTTCCCTAGTGCATCTGATCAATTTGAAACAGTTATTTTGAAAAACCGACCATTGGATTTGATGTTTCACTTATACTTATCATGAATGCAAAAAATCACATTGATCCGATGATCTGTTTTTTTAATTTAAAAAAATTGTAAACAATAATGAAAAAATTGTGGAAAATAGTCACCGTTGGATCAATATGATTTTTTTGCATTCATAATACATACAAGTGGAGTATCAAATCTAACGGTTAGTTTCTCGAAATAGCTATTCCAAATTGATCAGATACATTAGAGATACATTAGAGAGAACGAATATAATTATCCAATTACAATGTCATAAAATTAATTATATATGAAGTTTAAATTTTAAAATTAAAAATATTCAAATGTTTTCCCTTTCCTTGCACGGAAAAACATTTTATGTGGGCTCAATCTTACATCCATCACTTGGCCTCAAGCTAAAGTCTGTGACTATGGATAAAAGCAACAGCGAGAGATTCATTTAACCTAATTCTTAAAGCATGTAACTTGGAAGTTACTTCTACGCTCTTGAGTGCCGCGTAGCACGCATTTTGTGTACAAATTTTGGGGTGATGTCTGACTTTTCTCAGTCTTTTTAACAAACATCTGTCATCACGATAAGAACTGTGCACACGTGGCAAACATGCATGAACTTGTTTTTTTACATTTTGTACGTCAGGTTTTGGACATTTCATATAGTCCACAGTCCACAGTCCACCCAATGGATTTCTTTTTGTGTACAAATTTTTAACGATGCAGCTTTTTTCTTTTTTTGCTTTTTATCCTCATCTTTTGGTAATCCAGATTCTGTATTTTGAGGACCATCCAATTTTGTGGACTGCGAAACAAGACGGCTGGTACTCCTCCTCCTTGATTCGATATGTTCATACTATTAGGAAATCTACTGTAAGGCTCACAAATATGTTCATATTATATTTAAGCGGCTGATATCCGCTCTCCATTTTTTATATCCGTGCTCCACAATTATACCTATATATATATGCAAAATTTCTATTTTGCTCTTGTATCAACAAACTTTTATTTTAACATATTTTGGCATTCTACACTTTCGTAGAGTCAATTGCAGAATATATTTTGAGAAATCGACCGTTAGATAAGATATTCATCTTATGAATGCCTGGCCTGTCAAAACTAACGGTTATTCAAGGTCGGTTTTTGAAAAAATCGACTGCAACAATTGTCTTCCTGCAGTCGAAATGTCACACTTTTACAATCATCTTTTTCAAAAACTGACCGTAGGATCATCGTGATTTTTGGCAGACACGACATTCATAAGATGAGTACTTTATTCAATGGTCGATTTTTTAAAATATGTTCCGCAACTAGCCCTACAGAAGCAGAATGCCAAATATATAAATCTGAAGGTATTTGACATAAGGGGTAAATTGGTCATTGTGGCCGTTTGTTGACAAATTTGGAGCCCCGAATGCTATTCGTTATTTGTTATTTATATGCATGTTATTTGGAAGGAGAGTTACCAGATTAAATTTAACACAATAACTTTTATCTGATCTTGGGTATATGTGGGGTATATGTTTGGTGTTAATTAAGTGAATAAAAATATTTTTATTTTCTTTGCTAGCACTTCTTCTACATACCCAATTTATATGTGCATGCAGGAGTTTGGATACATTGCATTACCAAGAAACATGTACAGGTTTACCAAACCCACATACAGGAAACACTTACAAGTTGCCCAAATAAACAGGTTAACTATATCAATTAAAATGCAAAAAGTACCAAATATATGAGGACAGTTTGTCCTCAAAATTCTACATATATGAAGACGGTTTTTAACTGTCATTAAAGTACCAAAATATGAGGACAGTTTAAAATTGTCCTCATAATTCTAATAACTATCTTTAACCGTCTTTAAAGTATCGAAATATGAAGACAGTTTAAAACCGTCTTTAAAATACACAAATATGAAGACAGTTTAAAACTGTCTTTGAAGGTTATATTTTGAAAACGATTAAAAACCGTATTTGAAAGGGTCTCGACTTAAGAAGACATTGCTAGGGAAGACAGTTTCTTAACTGTCCTTGAATGTCTATGAAGATGGTCTTCTAATAATTTTTTTTGTAGTAGTGATTTCTCGCCTTCCATAAGGGCCATAAGAGAACTGCAACCATTTGAATACAATGCTCCATTTCTTCCTTTTCTTTCAATCTTTCCCACATTTGATGCCAAATTTCAATGAAAGAAGTACCTTGCAAGCTTAACACGTCCACTCTTAAGAGACAAACCAACCAAACCAATCTAGAAAAAGAGCACCAAAAGAGTCGGTGTAACACACTACACACGTTATCCACACAGGGGACACCACTTCTTAATTACTAGCAAATCCCCTCTTGGCAAAGCTCCATGAGCACATTTCGACAAAAACATCCTAATTTTCCCAGGGACTTTACATTTCCAAAGAGATCTCCAGTCATATCTCGCACCTGAAACCTTGCTAGATTCCCCTCTTTCTTGCCCAATTGCTGAAACACCATGTCCCAAAATTTTCCTTGCAGCATGATATCCTGACCGAACTGTATAAACTTCTTCCTTGGTAAAGGTCCATATTAATGTATCCGGGTTGCTCTACCAAGAAATTGAAGTAGAAATAAGTTAATCTTTTACATTCAGCCAACCGTTGTTAAAATAATGTTAGTAAAAAAATTTAGGAATGTCGTATTAGTTATTAGGAATGCTTTATTAAAATAAGAGTATTTAACCAAGAACGCCCTAGTATATGGGTTGTATGTCCAAAACTCCTATAGAAAACTTGATTCATGAAAGATATTAGTTATATAGCTTGTGATATATTTGCTCTCATTTATACATCCTGATTTTGAATTTTTTTCTCCAAAATTGTTTTTTGCTAAAAAATGATGCATTAATTGCTGTATATTTTCAAATAAGTAAATTTATATATTGTATGCATCTAATATGATTTTCAAATAAGTAAATTTACATAACTCATATACACTTGGTGGATATATAGATTGTCATGTGTCTTCGAACAGGTTAATTTACATAAAAATGTATTGTATATTTGTATGCATCAAATTTGATTTTCAAACAAGTAAACTTACCTAACCCGTATACACGTGTTGGATGCGTATATTGCCAAACATCTTTAAATAGGTAAATTTATAAAAACTGTATTTCATGCATCTAATTTGATTTTCAATGTATCCCAAAAAAAAAAAAAAAAGTCTAATAATGCAAATCAATTTTTAATGGATTCTTTGAGAATAAATATAGAAATGATACTAATAATTCAAAATTTGAAATTAATACAATTTAAAAAATTTCTATAGAGTTCAATAATCTAAATTTTTTCCATAAAGAGTCTCATATAGTTACTAATTCTAAAAGGAAACCATAATAAATGTAATCTTATAAAATAATGGCAAATATGTTAATATAAAAAAAGAATTGACTTTGAAATATCCTACTAGGATGTTACGGTAAATTTAAAAAAGTGTTGGACCTCATGGTACTAAATCTAAATTATAAGGGGTTAAAGTGAATAGAAATAAGATAGGAGGAAGAGATAAAGCGGGACATTACAAGAATGAACAGTAAAATTATAGAAGAGCGTAAATCCCTTTAGTCCATCGATTTTGTAATATCAAATTTTACCAAGTTTCAACCTCAAACCAAATTCAGATGGATGGCATTTCACGTAAGTTGGATCTTCAACTATAAATGCGTCCAGCCCTAATGGCGTCCAGGCCCAAGGCACAAAGCCCAAGTCTTGCAGCCTACCTTAGATGGAAAGGGACAGCGCACTAGCAACCGTCCAAATGTCCATTTTGGACCCTTTCAGCGTCAGAAATACATCGCGCTCGCCGGAAAGGGAATTGAGCTTATTCTCTGCGTATCGGCAACAGCCCAAGCTGATTGCGGTAAAGATGAAGAGATTAAGGGTGGGAACTTTGAAAATTGGGTCTGGCTAGTTCTAATCTCTTTTTGTTATATAGTTTTTGTGTAAACCAGTTTACAGTTGGTTTTAAAAAAACTATGTTTATGCCTTATGTTTTGGATAGGATTGAACTAATCTACAGGAAAAATGCTCTTATCAAACAATACTACATAAAAACCATATAGGCTTATCTTCAGCTGGCCAGGTTCTTAAGTTTTCCAAACACCTAAAGGCCCTTTTGCATTAAATTTGCTCAAAATTATTTTTGTGAAACTCTTGATCCATAGAATTATGTCGAAACTCTCTCTTCATATATTAAAATTTTAGTAGTAAAACTGATTGTGGTAAAATTTAGGAAGCTTACCTTTTGGCTACTTATCTTATCATTCTCAATTTGTCTAAAAGTGGTTTTAAATTACTTCATATTTCATTTGATCAAGTAAAGAATACTAAAAGTGATTTTAGTCAAAACTATTCCAAACAATGTCTAAGGCCCATTTGAATTAATTTTGCCTAAAATCACATTTGAAAATTTTTCTTTCACATATCTCTTAAAAGTTACATTAAAATCTAGTTTTACATATTAACATTTTTATATTAGAAGTGATTGTGATAAAAAATTAAAAAGCTCAACCTTGATTAATCATCCCTATTAGCTTTTAAGTCGTCTAGAAGCATGGGACTAGAGGAAATATTTACAGGCAAGTTGCTCTTTTCTTCATACATCTCACATTATTTTTTGGTCTGACAGTAAGGGGTATCCTTAATCAGCTTACGTGCACTAGAAAAAATTCCCACCTTGATCCGGTTAAAGGCAGGCTATCCACGCCAGGGACTAGGGAATTTATCATAATAAATTCTCATGACCTAGTCTCGAAATTTTCTCACATCTCACTTCCTTTCTTTTTAATGTCACCAACTCATAAAATGGAAATCTTAGGATAAAAAATTTAATACTTTTGCTATTGGATGAACAGAATTGATTAATTTGGATTAAACGTGAGTGAAAAATAAAAAATAAAAAGACAAAAAAAGGGTTACCCACTTCAACTAACAGCGACTTGTGGCAACCGCCAAAAATAGCCCCGAACTCATTCTCATATCAACCCTCAATCAATGTTTGCTTCTGCTCAACGCTTTCCAGTACTTTTCTCAGTTTATATATATATATACATATATCTTTCGTAATGGAACTGTACTCTCTTCAATCGCGAAGCGCAAGAGACAATGGCGGCATCTTTACGGCTCTTCGATTCTGGATTCTACCCTTCATTAGGTTTCCGACCAGATGTTCGCCGGAATCCGGGCGTCTTCCGGTCGGTTTCTGATTTTTCGGCAACCAGAAGGGAGGTTTCGAAGTTGCGGAGTCGTCGGTGCTTGACCGTTGGCTTTAGAGTTCGTTGTAGAGTTCAAGAAGGCGATAATGAAAGAAGTGGTATATAACAAGCTCTGTTTCAATACTCTCTCTTCTATATACAAAACTCTCTGTTTGGTTCTCGGCAAGAACTAGTGAAAAGAAAACAGAACACTTTTTAACACTTTCATTTCTTTTCAATTTTTTTTTTTCCCGAGAACCAAACGGAGAGTCAACCATCATAGTTATGGTGTGCTTATTGCAAGTGTAGGTGAAGAACCTCCAGAAGCGGAATTCACGAAGGAATTGACGAGAAGAGGCATGAGCCCAACGTCGCTGCTTGAAGAAGATGGTGAATTGTCTAATGAGATGAATATAGTCTCAACAGATATTGAGAAAAGCTTGTCTAATCAAAGGGAACGTTCCATGGCTTTGAACAGTGAAGGACTTGAGGTTAAGTTTTATCATTCCCATGACCCTTTTTAACACTATGAACTGCTTGAGGCTTTTCTTGTGGGTAGTTTCTGTTCAACTTGTCTCTTGTTATTATTGAACTTTCTTTCTTCCAGCTCTTGTAGTATTCCGTGATATCAACAAAATCTGAAAATAGTAGAAGGGAAAAGCAGAGCAAAAACTACAACCAATTTAGCAATAGTTTTATTATATAAATAGAACAATTATCTATTGCAGAAATCTGAAATGTTCCTATCAGCATATGCTAACATAAGTTTATGTAAACATAAGTATGAAGCTAATATGTAATTCTGTGATGTAAATTTTTGAAAAATTGACTGTTGGATTAGATACTATAATTATACTTATGTATGTCATGCATGTCAAAAATCATAATGATCCAATGGTTAGTTTCTCGGATATGTTATAGAAAAATACTGTGACAATTTCCAACCGTTAAGATTTTTTATAATCTAATTTTGAACTTTTGACATTGGATCACCATGATTTTTGGCATACAGTACACTCATAAAAGAATATCTAATCCAAAGGTTACTTCTTCAACTATGTATTGCACAATTATCCATGAGCTTAGTGCTGTTACATAACTTGTGTCGATGGGGGCTGTTGCAGAAATTTTGAGAAACTCATTTTAGATAATGGAAGTGCTTGAATTTATTGCTTCTGTAAGATGCAGGAACAGTTGAAGTCTGTTGCCATAGCCCATAAAGTTTTCCCATAAATCACACCAAACTAACAGAACAGAGAAGTAATTGATCCTGTAAGGCAAAACTACCACCAATAAATCCTACTCTGGCCATGATCACTGACGAGTTGTGTCCATGACTTAGAAATCAATAGGCTGATCAACCATCATATCATAGAAGACCCATTTTGTCTGGAATTTGTGATGAGTGATGCTTTTGCGTCACATAATGTTCTGCTTAGCTGTAGTTTGATATAGTAAAGTGACTTGCTGCTATCTCTATTTCTAATCCAGGGTTTGATACCTCGGGCCAGACTGCTGCTAACAACTGGGGGAACATTCTTCATCGGATTTTGGCCATTAATCCTCATAATAGTGGCATTTTTTTCTGCTCTATACCTTGTAAGCTCCCTCCTTCCCTTCAAATTGGTAAATTTTGTTTGATTCGTTTTCATTTTTTCTGTTCCGTCACATGACCAATAATTGAATCTGAAAGAAAAAAAAATTCACCAAAAAAATAGAATCTGAGAAAAAATAATAGAAAAAATCAATGTTTGGTGCCTGCTGGTGTCAGAATTTTTAGGATTTTGAAGTACCAAATTAGGTTTCAAAACTCTGTGGGTCTGAAAAGAGGTATATGTTCTGGAAAGAGTAAAGAAAAGTTGAAGGAAAAAGTTTAATATGCTTCAAAGAAAAATCCATTTCAATGCAGTTTTCGATATTTTCCTTTAATTTCCATTGCTCTTTTTGAGATCCAAGCAGAACTTTTGAACACAAGATTTGAGCTTGTAGTTCGGAACTTTTGCTGTATCACAAACATTGAGCTTGCACATGCCACCAAAAAGGCAACCAAGGAGACTGAATCCAAGTTTTTGGTAGTTAAATAGGGCAGGAAAGCCATGCTTGCCCTCACACCCATGGCCCTCATGGCTGCACAGTGTCGGGTTGCCTCCTTTCCTGCACATGAGAGAGAGAGAGAGAGAGAGAGATGATATATTGATATGCATTATGTGATAACCGAATGTTGATGCATTGCAGTATTTTGGACCAAGTTTCATCCACAGTGCAAGCAAAACGCCTATTTCACCACCTCCATATATTGATCCACAAGCACTTCTGCAAGACGAAAGAATATCACAGACAGTTCACCATCCAAACTCTGAAGAAGTGATTGAGTTCTTCTACAAAGAACCAGATTCCTGAAAAGATGGGGTACAAGTTTCAGTGGCATATTCTTGGATGATTCCAGCTTATTCTCCTGTAAAATGGATCTATATTCAACAATGTAAAGATACAATGATTTAATGTTTTTACTGCCATCTACATCTCTATTCTTCTCCACGCTGCAGTGCTCCTTGCCTCACCACAAGGCAATGTGTAAAATGACCATTTCTTTCTAATCTCGAATGCACTTGGTATGTTCTTGTGTTTGTGTTCAAATAATTTCTCTTGGCAGCTTCATCATGAAGAAGTTTTCTTACAGTAATCCATTAGGACTGTCATAGCTAATTCTGTCTCCTTCCATCATTTTTAATTCCAAAATTTCTGACACTGAAATTAATCTCTATTTTTGCCAGATTTACAAAGGAATTTCACATTTCTTATATGTAAAAATACATATACATATAGTGTGTCATTTTCTTATACGTCCATACAAATAAGCTACAAATAAGCTTATGTGAGGACTTGACTTTTTAGCCAATATGAAATAAGCATTTTGAAAAGCCAA
Source organism: Hamamelis virginiana (assembly GCA_017140935.1). NCBI lineage: Eukaryota > Viridiplantae > Streptophyta > Magnoliopsida > Saxifragales > Hamamelidaceae > Hamamelis > Hamamelis virginiana. The sequence goes on along the minus strand of JAESVK010000050.1, from coordinate 3,216,604 downwards.
CTATTGGTCAATTTCTAAAATACATACTATGCAAAACTGTGGTGATATATACAAAAGTGAATACTGTCACAAATTTTCACATCTAGTATTTTAGAAACTGCCGGTCAAATTGTTGTCATTTTTTGGCATGCATGACATGCATAAGAAGAATCTAATCCAACAATCGATTTTTTAAAATATCTATCCCACATTGACCAAATACTCGAGTCCTCACATAAGAAAATGACTCTACATGTAAACTCATATGTGTAAGTAAGTACACATTAGTCTTATGTGACGACTTGGATTTTAGTAAACGTGGGATAAGTGACTGTTGCCGAAAAATTCCAAACTCAATTTTTAACTAATAGTGAGAATGGCTTCTCACCAAACTCAATTCACAAATGACTGCTGCTAAAAAATCAAGCAAACTCTCCATAAAATTTTCTAAAATCTATTATCTATCACAATTCCAACAAAAGATCACCTAAATCCCCGAGTCTTATTTCTTCATCGAATTCTCCAATGCCACAAAAAAAAAAAAAACAAAAAACAAAAAAACAAGAGAGAGAGAGAGTGAAATTTATCAGCTGCTTATTACTTTAAGATATTCTTTTTCTTATACATTGGCTCTTGGTTCATTATCTTAATCCATTAAATGAAACAACCAATTGAAAGAACCTCATTCTGAGTCATGAATATCATGAATCATGGGAATCAGCATCTAATCCCCAACAATTAATTGTAAATGTTCCATGAATATATCTTTGGCAACCTTTCCAGCCTGTGATAAAACATGAGAAAGTGCAATAAAATATTCTTTCCTTAAAGATAATGCAAATATTTGGTAAAATTACAGTTAGAAGCTTAAACTTCACAAAAAGATGAGAAAGCGACCAACTATACCTTGTTTGTGTTGTACATACTTGTTAATTCTCACCTTTAAGGAAGGAACTCTCCAACTAGGAATACAGTTTCACAAATCTATATTAGACATTAAAAACCCACCTCATAAACTCAATTAACCAAACATATAATGATAGAGGAAAAAAAAAAGGTTTCCTAAAAGAAAAATACAGTTATTTTGAGAACAAGCACAACCAGAGATAATTATACTTAACTTGATCAGAAGTGCTGTAGCTCAGAACACACTGCAGATGAATGTGATATTTATATGGGTGCACCATAACACATATTAATAGGATAATTTGCACACTAGAAGGATAACATTATTGACACCATGCCTCAATTTTTTCATCAGCCAATATTAATAGGATAATTTGCACACTAGAAGGATAACATTATGGAGTTGGTATATACTTTCCTAAAAGATGCCAAGCTTTCCATAGTGGTTTTAAAAAGTATTGTTCTCAAGTCTCTTTATTCACGGGTCTTGGCCAAGATTGGTTGTCAAATCACTCTTTTTAAGTTTTTGGATTCCATTTAGCCAAACTGACACTTCTGCATTGGCGGTCGATCTTATTTTTAGTTGTTTGGATTCTCATTGTATACAACCTGTGTACATGGTTCACCCTTTTTAGAGCTAAATAGCTAATATTACTTCTTTGTGTATATATGTATAAACTACATCCAAATCAAATAAAGAAGTGCCTTTATGAGGTAAGCATACAGAGAAAGTATATACCAACTCCATATGCTTCACAACCAGAAATCTCTTGCTAGGTTTTCCAGATCCGGGTTTAAAATGCTCATTACAACCAACACACTTCCCATGCCAAACAAATTTAACATTAGACACACCCTTGGTAGCCTTTGGAACCTCCATCTGCATTCAAAACTACCCAATGAGGTCCTTCCAAATGACCACTAAGTGCACCGATGAATTGAAGTAAGTATAGCACCAGGGATCAATCTTCCTTATTAATTCAGAACCATTTTTTACCTTCCACTCTCTTTCAGCAATTTTGCACTCAGCCATCTAGATATTTCTAAATCAGGGGTTATACAGTGTCAATTTCTATACTCCTTGTGATTATTAGAACTTTCCTCAGTTCGTTCTTCCTCAATTTCCAATTAACATCTCCTCTTAACCATGATTGTTAAATTATACAAATGCAAATTTTGATGCACTAAATTATCAGGTTATATAAATAACAGTGGCTAACATTATGGACACTAATTGCCCAATGAGATGTGTATTAGCCAACATTTAATATCATGGTCTGATGTTTCTATTTATTTAGTTCTTTGAAGTAAAAATATAGAGGGAGCCTTAATTTGTCGACCCTCTAACCCCTTGTGCAGTATGTAGCTTAAGAACTTTTACTATAAAAAAAAAAAAAAAAAAAAAAAAAAGGAGAAAAGGAAAATACGTGTATAATATGATTACAACCATTAGACATATTTTATGTCCTCTATTCCTTGAAAAACTATTCATGCACATTAATTTTCTAAAGATTTTTCTAGCTTGTGACAAGGGAATAAAAATGGAAAAGAAGGGGGAGGGGGTACTTGTCAAGGTATTAATAGTTCCTCTCATTTAAGAGAAAAGGAAAGATGGCACTTGCAGTTTCACATAAATAATTGATAGTCAGTGAATAAGCCACACGAGAATCCTATATAAATTAACAAATGTATATATTCTCAACCAAACCCAACTAAACATTAATCCCAACTATCTGGGATCGGCTACATGAATCATTTTTCGCCATTTAGCTCTACCAAGGGCCATATCATCCATTAGATCCCTACCACACAAGTCCTTTCTCGCTACTTCTAACTATGTTCTTTTTGGCATTTCTTTTGTCCTATTAAGACCTTAAACTTGAATCAAGTCACCCTTTCGCATTGGTGCTTTTCTAGGTTTTCAGTGCACAAAACCAAACCGTTTTAGATGACTTTCCATTATTTTATCCTCAATTGGAGTTAATTCTACCTTATAATGAATGCATTTATTTCTTCTTTTATTTCGTCTTGTATTACCAATTGTCCATCTTAAAATTCTCATTTCGGCTACACTCCTTTCTGGACAACTAGTTTCTTACTAGAAAAATATGGTAAGAAGTGAATTGTTATGGCAATAAAATGACAGGCAAAGTGTCAAACACAAAACACTAAATGTGGAATACATCATGCATGCACCGATACATACTCATTCCATAGTATCCATGAACTTTGAATCGCGTATTCAAAATAGAGACTTTCTGAAGCATTTAAGACGCTTACTTCTATACCAGTTAGTAGTAAAAACTATAAAATATTCTGCATCACCAAACTCCAATTGTTCTGGATATGCCACCTTCATCTTTATAGGAAAATGTTTCTCCTCACTGGTTGAAAAAATGGATTGAGGGCTGTAATTGAAGCACAATAACAAATAATAGAAACTTTTCAATTGAAATTGAAGCTTTGTTGCTACATATGTGGTGGGAGGGTAAAAAAAAAACAAAAGCAAAATAGTATATTTTGTATCACCAGGTCGAAGCTTTCCACACTAATTTTGTTGTGGGTAGTTACATGTGGTTGTATGATGTGAATAAACCATGACAAAAATAGGCCAAAATGCTTCCAAAATGAAACAAGAACTTTAAAGAACCTCATTTGAGCTGCGCATCTCACGAATTGTGGAGAGCATCAACTTATCCCCGGAAATTGATCTTAACTCTTTTATGAAAACATCTTTGGGCAACTTTCCAATCTGCAATAAACCATGAGAATCACAATCAACTATATGAACCATTCTTAATTTCTATTCTTTTCTATTTCACATGCAGTATTTGATAAAAACAATTAGAAATCCAAATTTCAGGATTGGGAAAGCGGCATCTTACCTTGTATGTACTGCACAAATTCTCCAACTCACGAACTTTTTCTGAGGGAAGGGAACTCACCAACTTAGAAAACAACTTCAAGACAAATGAATTTGATGTATTTGGTATCCACCTCATAAATGCTGATCCTCTCAATTGACCTAACAAATAAAAAACGGTGTTAGAAACCAGGATCAAACTCAATAACGTAAGTTACCAAGTGGAGGGTCTCTAGAACTTATTAACCAAGCTTGGGTGGTGTGAGAAACCGATGTGGGACAAATCTTTCAACACTCCCCCTCGCGTACAGCTCGGATGTACTAGGACGATGAAACTTTGAGACAGAGATTTGGTAGGCCTAGGAGTTTCTGGATAAAGAGGCCCCCGAGCATTGAGACATTGGATAGATACTGCATATAGCTAGGGTTGTACGCAAGTCGACAAAACCCCGAGCCTGAGAATTGGTGACCCATGGGTTCGATGTGAAGAGGGCCTCGGGCCCAGCATTGAGACATTGGATAGCTAACGCATACAGCCCAGGTTGTACGCGGGTGGACGAAACTCCGAGCCTGAAAATTGGTAACCCATGGGTTTGTGGTGAAGAGGGCCTCTGGCAGTGATACGGGTGTGAAGGGAATGGAAAATACGAGCCCACCCAAGACCTGGCTTTCATACTATGTTAGAAACCAGGATACAACTCAATAACTTAAGTTACCAAGTGGAGGGTCTCTAGAACTTATTAACCAAACTTGGGTGGTGTGAGATACCGATATGGGACAAATCTTTCAACAAACAGAAGAACCCGTTTCCATCAATATTAAATAGATTTTCAAAGTGAAAACAACTAATCTCAAGTTAACCATATTTAGTCCGTTCTTGGATGTACTTACCAGATGCATGATCAGAAGACTTGTAGCTCACAATACACTCCGGAAGAATATGACTGTTCATATTAGCGCACCATACGACATACCGTTTAGGATTCTTAAGATCATCCACACCAGTATCGAAACTCACACTAGACGGATGAGATTGTTGGGACCCTGCCTCAACTTTTTCAACAGTACCCAAAATAACTCGGCACAATATAACATGCTTCTCACCATTATCATCTACATCTGATCGCATAGCACTAGAACACAATTCAATCATAAAAAAAAATCATTAAAACCCGAAAAATATTGTCACTGCAAATCAATCAATTTCGTAATTCAATCATCAATAAGAATTACTAAAACCCGAAAAATATTGTCACTGCAAACCAATCAATTTCGTAATGAATTTGAATTATATATACAAGTACCTCAGTTGGGGTAAGCTTACGGGAGACAAGTATACACCAACTCCATGAGCTTCAGAACCATAAATTTTATTGGGCATCCCAAATCCATGCATTAAAATACCCGATGCTCCTTCTGCCGACGTCCCATACCAAGCAAATATAGTATTTGCCGCACCTCGAGCTGCCTTTGTAATCTCCACTTGCTTTCTAAATACCTCAAAACGAGCTTTTTCCAATGGACCCCTTCGCGTACACTGATAAATCGAGCTAATTGCGGCGCCTGGCTCAACATTACTTACTCCTGATAAAAAGAACTTTTTAACCAATGCATAAGCTCTGTCTTCTTCTTTCAGTAACTTCGCGTTCGGCCATCTAGATGTTTCCAAATCAGACGTAACAACACGTCGTCGTTTCGACAAATTTTCTTGATTATTATTAGAAGAACTTCCCTCACTCTGTTCTTCTTCTCCTACTATCTCCTTCTTCCTCTTCACAGATTTCGAATTCCCATCGATTCCTATCTCGATCTCAATTTTCGTATCTTCCAAATTTTCTTCGCAAACAAACACCTTCGGGAAAAAACACTTACCATTATCATCAATCCAAGCAATGGATCTTTGATTACCAGACGCGATGTCAATCTGTAACATTCGGAGAAAATCGAAGAGATACCGAGACTCATCAATCGATGCCTCCACCATTGGCTTGTCCTCCAAGAAACTCGATCTAAGAACCCGAACGACGTCGTCAGGGAACCCGACCCAAGATCCGTCCTCGTAGAACAAGAATCGAGAGGGCGCACTGCTCCGCTTGAAGTTCGAGTGGTTTTGAATCAACAACTGCGTAGAACAACAAGAAGATATGTGATTGCATTGTCTTCTTCTAGGGTTTGGTAAAGAAGGAGACAATGATTTTGGGGGAACCTTAACCCTAATTGTTTTCGCGATGCTCATTTTATTTCGAATTAATGGCGTCTCTGTTCTCGCACGCAGAAGATCAGAAACTGTGCCAGAATTAATCAATTACATCATTAGCATTGATACAAATTATATATATATATATATATATATATACATATACAAAAAATCACTAGGATCTCAAGGTTGAAGAAGGAGAGGTCACAGACGATAACTTCTGGTTCACAAAACTCCAACGTTCCACCTCTCCCTATATTTATAATAGCATAAATCCGGGTCGGTGTGAAAAAGGGCAATTTCCATGAATAACCCTAAATTTTTAAAATATTACGCGTACGAACCCAATTCAAAACTAATTACGCAAATATTTTTTTGGGACATAAATACCCTCCACTCATATGAATATTTATAATTTGACCATTAAAATGGTCAAAAAATTTGTACGAATGAATTAAAAAAAATCGAAGAGTCACCAATAATCAACACAATCCTTAATTTTGTATATAATCCTCAATTCCCAATATTACAAATGATCATCAGAATTACAAATAATCATCAATCCCCAATATTACTAAAAATACTCAATAGAGTATATTTGATTGATTTGATGTTATTGGAAAGCGCAAATTGAATGAATGACATGCATGATGTTGACATGACATAAAGTGGATTGAGGATTTTTAACAATATTGGTGATTATTAGATAAATTGGGGATTGAGGATTCTGTACAAATAATTCGGGGGACATTGAATGACCCGCATTAAATGCTGACGTGACATAAAGTGGATTGAGAATTCTTAACAATATTGGTGATTATTAGATAAATCGAGGATCCTGTACAAAAATTCGGGGGACATTGAATGACCAGCATTAAATGTTGACGTAACATAAAGTGGATTGATGATTCTTAACAATATTGGTGATTATTAGATAAATTGGGGATTGAGGATTCTGTTTATTTTTTGTATTATACATAAAATTGGTGATTCTGTACAAATTGGTCAAACTTCAATTTTAAGGGTAATTTTGTCTAAAAAAACAGTAATAGGTGTATATCCGTAATATGTTTTGGATCGGGTTCGTAGGCGTAATATTTTGGAAACTTAGGATTTTTCATGGAAATTGGCCATATAAAAATTTTATAAAGAATTTAATTAATTTTAATTTTATTACTAAATAATAAATTATTTTATAATGTTTTTCAATTTTATACATATTGATAATATATAAACTAAAAAAACGTACACAACATACAATTAAAATTAAAATCTACCCATAACTTATATCATTTATCTTATATCGATTTTATTTAGAGCTTTCTATTTGATATTTATTTTTTTAATAATACATCACATTTAATTTTCTACTCCTATAAATTTATGAATTAAAATCAAACAGTCAAGATAATTTAATAAAAAAAAAAACTTTTTTCTTAAACTGTAGTTAAATATTGCAAACTGATGAAAATAATAATAATAATAATGAAAATCCAAGCTTATGTATTACTGATAAATAGAGAATAGAAGAATATGAATATGATAAAGCTTACCTGGACACAGATGGTCGTGGTGCAACGTTTTAATGTGAAAAAAATTGTATCGAATAGAGAGAGTGAAGATTAGACAAATAATTTTTTTTTTTTTATAAATATAACCTTATGTATTATTGATAGACAAAGAATAAAAGAATAAGAATATAATAAAGCTTACCTGGACACAGATGACTATGGTGCAGAGTATCAATGTAAAAAAAACTGGAATCGAATAAAAAAAGAGAGAATATGAAAAAAACTGTAACTAAAAACCAAAATAAACAAAAAAAATATATATATATACATAAAGAGAAAGAGAAGAAAAAGAAGAATGAAGAAGAAGAAGAAGAATAGCACATTACCTATACGTGAGGTACTAATCAGTACATGAGAGAGTGTAGCAAAGAAAAAATAAATAAAAAAACAAAAGAAAAGAAGCAACCCTATGAAGCCCTAATTTGATAGAAATAAAAAGTCAAAAGAATAAAATAAAATAAGATATAACATTGACCAATTAGAAAGAAGTGGAAGGGTAAATTAAGGAAAGAAGAAAATGAACGAGAGGCCTGGAATGAAGAGAATGGGAGATAGAAGGCTTCTAAGAAATGTCACATAGGATAAACTGCTCTATATATAAGAAGATATGCATACACGCCCCTCTCTCTCTCTCTCTCTCTCTCTCTCTCTCTCTCTCTCTCTCTCTCTC